>KK114126.1:213079-228033 GCA_000611955.2 Stegodyphus mimosarum | reverse complement strand
CGACGATATTGCTGTTGAATTGAATTTTATGGTTTAAGTGCGAAGAACATGGTATTTAACAAATAAAGGTAACACACAAAATGTTAAATAAACGTCCCTTTGGACGTAATTTAAAATCTGAAACATTTCAGATTTTTTTTCTTTTTCTTTTTTATTTATTTATTTATTTATTTTGTCATTGCCAAACCTCATTTGTAAAAGTATGGTGGGATTTGCTTAAATAAAAGCTTAATTAACAGAAAGTTTATCGTGCATAACATTTATAGAAATTACATAATTAATGTTTTGAAAATGTGATTTCAGTACGATTGTGCCAAAGTAAATTATTCAGACTTCTTTACTTTATTACTTAAATTGAGCATCAGTCCATTAAAAACTCTCTTTCTTATTTGGAGCTGAAACAACAAAGCAGGAATTGAAGGTGATTCCCAAAATGTATATTTGATGAAGCTTCTGAAGATCCTTCTTTTGACGATTTTGACGATCTATCAGGTCTAGACAAAACTCAGCTGGAAAACCATGTCCAGTTTTGTCGAAAATTCTCAAGAATAGCAAGACAACGTGAACGATGAAACCAAGCATGGCTTATGTCGACAAGATATGGAAATTAAACAACTTGGTTCTTCACGAACTGAACGTTAAACAATAAGCTCACGCAAACCATTTGACCATTCTTGCTGTCACCGCCAGCAGTTGAATAAATAGAAAAACTGAGCGGAAAGAATCTTATGCTCCTTGTTTTCCATGATTTTCAAAACGCCAAGAAAAAAAAAAAAGTTCCGAGAATATATTTGTTGAATAAGGATGATTTCTATCTAGATTAATTATTTAGTAATATAAACACGCGCTTGTAACATCTAGGTGGAAGGCGCACAGTAGAATTTTTTTTGATAGAAAATTTGTGTAATGTTCCTTCCCACCGCCGTGAGCCTTTTTCTCTCCTGTATTTTCAGGTCAGCAAAGTTTTAAGAGTGAAAATTTGTTCCTTGATCTTCATGACAGCATAATGCATCAGTTGGTCTTAAATAAGTTTTACTTTTTACGTATCAGTTTTTAATGAGATTCTCCTTTCTCTAGGCTACATATTGGAGCCAAAATAAATCTATGCCGAAACGAAAATGCAGTGTGAGGGTTAATTAAGAGGAAACATGCAAAATATAGTATTAAATTAGAGAGCATTCTGGGTCTGATGGAGACAGTATAATTAAATAATGTTTCAGTTTTACACGAAATCTGCTCCAATATAAAGCTTCTTTATTGTTATTGGTATTTTCCACTTTTAAGAAACGAATAAGTAGCTAATCCAGTAAGTTATTGACTCGCAGATAGACAGCATATAAATACCGAGTACAAAAAGAAATTACGATTTACATAACTGATAAATAATATGAAGTATTGAAACATTTTTAAATAGCAAATAGGGGCCCTAACTGTAACATAAATCTAATTCTAAAACATACAGTTATATCGGAAACTTCATAAACAAAACTGGGGACTTTTTTGGTAGTGGAATATCATTTAGCGTCAAGCATAAACGTTGGCGCGAAATTCAACTAGATGGCAGCAACCCTAAAGATGCATAAAACTTCATGGAGAAAAATGAACTTGTGTTAACTATCATGTATCGTGTGATATAATATATGTGATGTTAAATGTGTACAAGCCCGAAGCTGAACACACTTAGTTTCCGCTAGAACGTCCTCCACGAAAGCATCCCTTATCTTATACACATACCCCTTGAGGGCTTTGCCGTAATCAAATGAACCAAAAGAATCAAACCATTCACGAAGTGATATAAATAGCCTACCATCTTTGTCACTCTGGTGCACATTTTACGACTGAATCCCTGTAAACAGAAAAGTACTCAAAATTGTCTGAGTATATAATTTTCATACACTGCTGGCCACCCAAATTGCAACACCAAGAAAGACGAGATATCACAACAAAATTTATTTAGTAGATAACATGTTGACCAAGTATCAAATGATTAAATTTATAGACTTATGTGAAGTGTGGTTCCTTCCAGAATCAGTAGCCAGAGTAGCCGCCATTGTTGGAGATCACCGCTGCCACACGCCTCGTCATTGATTCAAAGAGACTTTGGATGTGTTCTTGGGATACAGCAGACCAAGCGGCTTCCACACATTGCCAAAGTGGATCTGGTGTGGCAGCTTGGAACGCAATCTGGGTCAATCGTTCAGCAACCACGGACTACATGTTTTCTATCGGCGAAAGATCCGGACAGCGAGCCGGCCAGGGAAGCAATTCAATCTGTCGATTGACGAAGAACCCTTGGACAGTGCGTGCCACGTGTGGTCGCGCATTATCCTGTTGAAATATGGCTGTGAGCAAGCCCTGAAGGTAAGGAAGGACAACTGGCTCCAACACCTCGGAGATGTAGTGCTGGCTGTTTAAAGTACCAGCAATGCGTACTAGAGGAGTGCGAGAGTGATATCTAATACCGCCCCATACCATGATACCCGGTGCAGGACCTGTGTGGCGGTGCATAACGCAGCTGTTCAGCATCCTCTCTCCACGGTGTCTCCAGACACGAATCCGACCATCGTGGTGTTGCAGACAGAAGCGTGACTCGTCGGTAAAGACAATTTCATTCCATTCTGCCGTCCACATCCTTCTTTCATCGCACCATTGGGTTCTGCGTCAGGGGTAGACGAAGCAATGGACGTCTTGCGGACAGACCACTCTGCTGTAAACGGCGTCGAATGGTACGCGCAGACACTGGATGATGCATTACAGACTGAATGTGCTGTGCTATGGTTCGTGATGTGACTGAGCGATCCGTCACTGCCATGTGCACAATGTTCCTGTGATCACGTGAAGTGGTGCATTGAGGTGGATGCGATCGAACACGTAGATCCGTCGTACCGTCCTGCATCCAACAGTCACATATGCGCATTACAGTTGTTTGGTTTCGTTCAACACGACTACCGATTTCCTGAAAGATAATCCACACTCTCGGTAGGCCACTATCCTTCCTCTGTCGAACTCGGATACTTGATCAAACGATGATCGCTGTTTACTACGAGGTATAATTGATCTTTTTTTAAAAGAAACCACAAGAAAATCACAATTGCCGAACTTGAAATCGTCGAAAACTCCAAGTCTTAAAAAGCGCTTTGAAGTGTTGCCACAGGCGCGCGTGATGATGTGCGTCTGCGCTGAAATTCTAATCATTTGCATATCTCACCTCCGCTAATGCATGTTGTCAATTTCATGTTATTTGCGTGCTTCCTTCAGGGTGTTGCTTTTACGGTGGCCAGCAGTATAGAAGATATATACTAAAGTACCCTCCTTCTATTCATTTTCTTTCTTGTCTTTTTTCTATCTTTTCTGTTTTTTATAATTAAGGTAATATTGTGGCTGATTAGTGTAATTGGTAAAACTGAGACGAAATTGCAGGGATAATACATGTTGCTGTTCTCCTTATCTCAAGATAATTCTTCCGTTGGAATATTTTTATCGCTTCCGAACATTCAGATTAGAAATCGAGTTAACGGGTAAAAGGGTGATGATTGGAGTTATGTTACTATGCTTTATAATATTATGTTAAATACAATTATAGTTACAAAAAGAGCTTTGAATGTGACATTCCCATGTTATGAACTCGCAAGTATTTTAACCACAAAAGCGAACTGTTGCGTGAGTACGGTTTCGTAATGGATTGAATGCGCATGGAACCGATGATAGCTCAATAAAATTTATTTTCACAAAAGAAAACTTTTCACAAAAGTACTCACACAGTTATTCTAAGTATCATACAGCACAGTCAACAGTTTCACTTCAGACTATTAAGAGCCTTAAACACAACGCAATGCAAAACACACCTAAAAAAAGAAGCTCGCACGAATATTTCAATACTCCAAATACGCAAACTCTGAACTTAAAACTGAGAGATGATGCTCTCTCCGGTTTTATATAGTTTTTCCCAGGCGGCCGAGAATTCTCTAGTATCTTCCACTCCTAGAAATTATTCGAAGGCATATCCGGTTAAAGTTACATATAGGGATTAATTACGGTTATTCAATTACAGTGGTAATTATAGTTATACAGAGACTGGACACAAATTTAGCTGCCAAATTTGGTCAGAGCATAATTAATTGTCAAAATCGTCGCCAGCTTGGCAATATCTCGCCAATTTAGAGAGATAGCCATTTACCTCAATGTTAAATAGACTTGCCCCTGTAACCTTATTTTCCAGGCAAATCACCACTTTTTCAAGCATTTTGTGTTAACTTTATACAAAAGATACTGCAGTTTCACATTTTGAAAAAGGAGACATTAAAAATGAGCATTGCCTTCACCGGGAATCCAACCTCGAACCTCTCGGTTACGCGTCGAGAGTGTACAGAGTATTAAATTATATGCATTTTTATTTTCATTTCATTTAAAGTTATTGGATTGATCAAATCTACTTCGTCCATAGCTCCTAAACCACAATAGAATAAATACACTGTTTAAAATTCACTATCTTTGTTTACCACAGCGACATTCTGGCGCCAGGTTCACTTAACAGCGTTACATCTCATTCATTTTATAACTTAACGCACAAAAATAATATTATCTGAAGCATTATCTAATCGCTGCCACATGTTCTGCTCAAATACTATAATAAATCTAAAACAATGTCTAAAAGAAATTAAACAAACGCAAAAAAAAAATAGAGTTTTTGACAGACGATTCAGTATTTCTGATTCAATTAATTCAGTTCTCACTTCGCGAGAAGGCAAAAATACATAAAAACTCAAAATATCTATATTAAAAATTACGGCGTAAATCTTAAACACTTATTTCTTCGAAAAAATTCCAGAATGGATTAAGCATGATTTAATTTCGCAATAATAAAAGAAAGGAGTTATTTTGTTGTTGCGAAGCTTAGTATCTCTAGATCGGCAACAAATCCACTCTTCTGCTAAGTTTCAAATCTAAACAAATATGGCTGCTACGCTAAAAATAATTAGGCTTAGCTGCACTTAAACAACTTTCAAATTGTTGATAATTCTACAAATCGCATACAGATTTACTAAAAGCATAAAAACCTTAACCGGAAGATACGAACAACATAATTCAATCACTTTTAAAGCAAAAAATGCGCAGTTTACAAACAGACGTATAAGAATAAAGAAACTGAGCTCACTGAGTCGAGTAACAGAGCGGATATATATAGACATATATTTGTATACTTTTGGAGCGGACGATTGCAATCAAAATAGGAACTGCACATCTGCATGTTATAGCAGTTCTATATACAAAATTTCAACGTTCTGAGGGCACTCGTTTTTGAGTTATGCAAGATACATACATACATATGCACAGACGGCATGAAAAATTCTCTTCAGAATTCATTTTAAATGTTTTATAATTTTTTGGTGGAAGAATGCTCCTTTATTCTGTCCTTACATTCAGGTGTCACGCAAAAACATCGTTAAATTGCATTCGATAGCGGTCAAAATGGATATTTTCGTTGAAATATGATGCCCGGAATTTTTCGTGATTACAATACTTATTATTATTTATTTCGAATAAGGAAGTAAAAAAAATAAATAAAACATTCGCAATAACATTTGGTGAAAACAATTTGAAAAGTTATTTGGACAAAAAACCAGTTTCTTAACATCTGATGCCAAAGAAAAATTTACTATGAAATTACGTTGACATAATACTTTTATTTTGAGGATGTTAGCGGTGTAGAATATTAAAGAAGTATATTTTCAAAAATTTAAACTTAATTGAAAAAATTGACCGTAACTGTTGTCTAAGCCGTGTAAGAATTTTTTTAATGATATAAATTTATTGTATCGAGTTAAAATCAGAATAAATCAAACAAAATGAGAATTGGACTGCATTTCTTTGACTACGATTAATCCAAATGATGTAAAATAAAATGTTCTTATGTTAAGTAGAGGAAGTGGCAACACAGTACATTCGACATTGGCTGGAATAATTCGTAATTGCAAAAGAAGGGATGTGGCTTTACTACCACTTTGTTCTCCAACTCAAAGGTCAGAGATAAGATTAAAAAAAAAGTTACTAAATTCCCACTGTTCTTTATCAGTTGGTATGACACAACTGGGTGAGCGTTTACAATAGGGGCGTTAACGCAGCTATAAGTAGAAACTCATTCTTGAAGAATTTCCGGCGTTGGACGAAATTTATGCCATGATCGCCATTATCGTCGCTGTATTTCGGTACCTTTTTTAAACAACTTATCTCTGACGTGGTACACAGGACAGTCAATTTATTGCTCAAGAGTCTACAGTGTTGAAAAACAGCTTTACGTGATTCCTGCCTCTCTGCTTTTCATTGGATTGAAAACTGCACTAGATTTGAAATTTGAAATCACAGAAATCATCCTAATGACTGAAAAATTGCGTCAGTTGCTCTTTTTAATGGTAAATTTTATTTTTTAAAATGGCAGCAGCAAAACCTCCGCAAGAAAAATTATAGTGTCCATCGCAAACAATGTTCGTTACATCTCTAATTTAAATGGGGAATTTTTATATTTCTGAAATGAAGATGTCTACCAAAAATAACTATCTAAAACGAATTCCAGAAAGAGACTTATTGGAATGCATTCCAGAGAGACAATAAAACAAAATATGCAAGAATAAGAATTAAAAAAATGTGGAAGCTTTCAGATTTTATACTACGCCCAAAGGGTCTTTCTTTTTTTTTTTTTTTTTTTTTTTTTAGTCCAAAGGGATTTAGTCCCGAAGGACTATTACTTTCGTTTGGGCGTTTTGCGTTGTTTCACAAAAAACGGCGTATCACTTTTCAATTTAGTCCTTATGTTTCTTTTTTTTTTAGTCCAAAGGGAATTAGTCCCGAAGGACTATTACTTTCGTTTTGCGCTTTTGCGTCGATTCACTCTGAATGCCCGTTTCACTTTTCAAATTGTTGCCACTAAATGTTATCGCTCTGCATTAAATTTTAAAAAATGAAAAATCTGCATAAATGTATGCATGTTTCTCGCATTGTGATAAAACCTAGAGCCATCGAATTTTGAATGACGTAATCCTACTGCTCTGTTTTTCTCCCTAACAAAACATTTTTTACGAGTAGAACGCCCATGTAATCCAGCTTCTCTGAGAACTCGTCGAACAGTTTCGGGTGAAATTGAAGTAGAAAACTTTATATTCAATTCTGCAGAAACTTTTACAGCACTCAAACGTGGGTGACTAATATTGGGTCTGTACTGGATGGATTAATGGAATTGTATTGGGTTGACTATTGGAATTATATTGGGTTGGTTTTTATGTTCGTATTGAGTTTAGTTAAATGTTTGTTTCGTTCGGCAAGTTATTATATTATTAAGCAAGATCCCTTTGGACGTAATCTAAAATCTGAATCCTTTCAGATTTTTTATTATTATTATTTTTTTTTGACGTAGCTTTCTCTTCAAAAATCGTCTGCGTTGCACGGGAAAATAAAAAGGAATTTTAATTACAGTTCTAAATATATAGCCAAATAAATGTGAAATTCGTAACAATATTCTCTAAAACTTTAACGAATTTTTCATTAAAAAACTCAAAGATTTCAAAGCCAGCGATACCAACGTTGTACAGAAAAACATTTTTATCTCCAGCGCGTGAGAGCGTGTACCGAAATTTCTAAAGATATGCTCAATTTAAAATTAGTTTGCGGTATTGCTCTTGAAATCAATTTTATGGTTTAAGTGCGAAGAACATGGTATTTAATAAATAAAGGTAACACACAAAATGTTAAATAAACGCCCCTTTGGAAGTAATTAAGATTTACGTCAGATTTTTTTTTTCCATTTACACACACATACACTTTTCGAGAGCATTTGGGCTAACACTCCTTTGTGCTATCCAATAAACAGTCTCACTCGCTGGAGATAAAAATATTTTATTCCGCATTGGGTGTTGCCACTGCTCGCTTTGAAATAGTTGACTTTCTTAATCAAAAATTCGTTAAAGCTTAAAAAATATGAAATAGATTATAAAACAAATTCGAAATTCACAATTCGGGTTTCCAGTTTAACATATTCGGTGGAGGCCTTCCTTGTTCAAAATTTGATGGATCTAGGTATCGTTGTTTTTTCCCATTACAAGAAACATACATACATTCACACAGATTCTTCATTATTTAATTTCTTTAAATATAATACAGGACTAAAATATTTGGTGACAACAATTTGAAAAGTGATACAGCGTTTTCCGGTGATTCGACCGAAAA
This sequence comes from Stegodyphus mimosarum, assembly GCA_000611955.2. Lineage (NCBI taxonomy): Eukaryota > Metazoa > Arthropoda > Arachnida > Araneae > Eresidae > Stegodyphus > Stegodyphus mimosarum. Next base: position 219,816 of record KK114126.1, on the reverse strand, counting down.
TTCTGTTTCGAGATCAATAGCCCATCTGGGCTAATATGATATTTGTTTTTTCAAAAAGAACAAATGTGTCATCAATATAAGCAACCTAAAAAGAAACAGAAAGGTTTTTGACCAATTAAGATTCAAAGTAACATATTAATAATAATATAAAGTAGAAATGTCGGTATGAATGAAAGAGAACTTCTGCACAGAGAAACTTTGCATTTATGAGATTGTAAATAGTTTGGAAAATAAAATGCGTTTGGTTTAGAAAACATCTGCGAAACAAATCTCACAATTCCTTCAGTACTTCGTGCATGTATATAAAATGTGGTTGGAGGTAATTAGGTACACGCATTGTTGCCAATTTTTGCCATTTACTTAATATGGATGAGTTTTAATAAGATTATTTTATTATTTATTAAAATTACAATTTGCGATTAATATTTGTTCTGCTGCTTTATTTTTTCTTATAGTATTCGTTTTTTACTCATTTAGAAGAGCCGATATGTAATTAACTTGCTTCTTGAGACAGACGGTTTTAGTATTCTGTTTCGTTCACTACTATTAAAAAATCTGTTGTGTACAACACATGACTTCCTTGTACGGAATATTAAATTATACGCATTTTTTTTTTTGCATTTCATTCACACTTATTGGATTGAATTAAATCTACTTCATCCATAGCTCATAAACCATAATGGAATAAATGCATTCTTTAAAAGTCACTATATTTGTTTACCATAGCGACACTCTGGCGCTAGGTTCACATAACAGCGTTACATCTCATTCATTTTATTACTCAGAATGCACAAAAATTATGTATATCATCTGAACAATTATCTAATCGTCGCCACATGTTCTATTCAAGTAATATAATAAATCGAAATGATGTGTAAAAGAAATTTAAATTGAAAAAAAAAGTTTTTCACAGACGATTCAGTAATTTTCATTCAATTAATTCACTTCTCACTTCGCGAGAAGGCAAAAATATCTATATTAAAAATTACGAAGTAAATCTTAAACACTTATTTCCTCGAATAAATTCCCGAATGGATTAAGCATGATTTAATTCCCAATAATAAAAGCATTATATGTTTGTTGTTGCGAAGCTTAGTTTCTCTAGATTGGCAACAAATCCACTATTCTGCTAAGTTTCAAATGTAAACAAATATGGCCGAAATTTAATTAGGCTTAACCGCACTTAAACAACTTTTAAATTCTTGATTAACTCTACAAATATTGCGTGCAGATTTATTAAAGGCGTGAAACCTTTAACCGGAAGGTAAGAACAACATAATTCATTCCTTTTTAAAGCAAAAAATACACAATTTACCAACATATAAGAATAAAAAACTGGACTCACTGAGCTGAGTAACAGAGTGAGTATACTTTTTGTGCGACCGATTGCAACTAAAAACGGACGTGCACATCTACATGTTATAGCAGTCCTGTATACAAAATTTCAACGTTCTGAAGCTACTAGCGTTTGAGTTATGAGACACCTGGAAAAAATCTCTTCTGAATGCATTTTAAATCAGTTTTATAACTTTTTTTTGGGGGGGAAGAGTTTTTTATTCTGTTCTTGCGAACAGATGTGACGCAAAAACATCGTTAAATTGCATTCCACAGCTGTTAAAATGGATATTTTCGTTGAAATAAGGTACTCGGAATTTTTCGTTATTATAATACTTCCTTTACTTCGTACAAAGAAATAAAAACAGTTCTACCTCGAAATGTCAGCTATTAATTTAGCTTAAAATTGTACAATTTAAGATATTTATAAATTTTCTAAATTTATAAGTTTATCAGTAATATTTATTTATTATGGAAAGGTAATTTGGGAAATGAAAAATATTCGGAGGGTATAGGAACGGAGAGCCTTAGCTTATGCAGCACATAATGGACCTACCTTACATTGCAACCTATGCTTTTATTTTTTGTTTTCATAAACTGTCATTTTTTGGTTTGGTTAAAATATCAGTTTATTCCCAGTTTCTTCAATAAAAGATCAGTTCTCAAATTAAAATAACAATGAAAGAATAAAGGAAGTAAATGGAAATAGCTCAGCATCAAACTGCTATCTAGTCAGGAAATGTTGTACTTTTAATAATCTTTATTTTTATCTTGGAAATTCAAAAATACCATTACATTTTGTTTTGTTTTGGCGTTGCCAAGATCACTAGTCTTTTGACATTTCGTTGGATACATGAACGGAAGTGCTTTGTAAAAATGTGATATCTTGGTATGTGACCAATTTTTAGTTGCATGAAGCAGTTTATGCGGTATTCGATCGCAGATGCTTGTACTCTCACTTCGAACATTTTCGTTTTTTTTGCACTTGTGTGATCTAGATCTTAGATTAAATATTAAAGATTTTGGCACAAACAATACAGCTGCCCTTCTTCATTGAAATTTGTATTGTAATGTGTTAGAAAAAATAATCGGAAGTTGATGATAAAATTATTGTAAATTTCCTTACTTATCGACAAATTTAAGAAAAATTCTTACGGTCTTGGTAAGTCTTGGTAAATAACGTTGCCTGAAGTTATAGACCGTAATTTCAATGTAGAAATGCTTGAGAATACCGTGGGCTTTCATCTTCTTGTTTCACAGTTCAATCTTTGAAACCCCAAACACTAGTAAGCGAATAATCGCTAGATTGTGTGAACAGAGACGTAAGACTCAAAAAGGGTTAACTACCCTTTATTTCTCAAAATAAATATGACACAATCAGCTCCTAACTCGGAGTGTACAGCAAAGCCTCCACTTGGGCTTGAACTCAAATTAATATAAAATTAAACTTAACTAAAGCTAACTGAAAGATATGGTCGAAGCTATCAAGATTCTAAGTAGTTGGTTCCTAAATCTTAATTAAGTCGGCGAAAGGACCTAAAGTACCTAAAGTACGGCCTAAGTACCTAAGTAAGAAGGACCTTAAGTACGGCCGAGCGTAGCAATAGCTTATTATAGAGAGGTAGCCAAAGGCAAACGCGCGCCAGTCAGGAACTTGGGCTCTCTAACGAAGTCGGTGAAACATCGACTTAAATACTACTCTTACTCATTTGCATTAACCATGTTTCTGAAAATACATTCTGGTAGGAAATTGTAAGCTGAAGCTAGAAGGGAAAGATGCATAAACTTAAAATAACTGTTATAAAATTAGGATAAACCTTAAAATACTATAAAAAAAAGACCCATTTATTATCCTCAAAGAGAATAAAAAAGCTTAGAACATGTTCAAAGAATCTAAAGAAAATTTTTGAAGGGGTATTTATGACTGTTGCTGGTTTATGATATGACCACAAATAAAAATTAATGATATGCAGAAAACTATTAACCTCAACCCCACATATTATCAGAAATATATTTTATACCTAATTTTCAAATATGAAATACTTTCTGTTTACCTAGAATACCATCAATTAGTAGAACTGCATGAAGATAAATCAAGCAGCAGCACGTCAAAATCTATTGTTAATTTTTTGGAGAAATCTATTGTTAATTTCTTGGAGAAATCTATTGTTAATTTCTTGGAGAAATCTATTGTAAATTTCTTGGAGAAAAGGTATCTAATCCATACCCCTCACTCAAATCCCTACTAAATCTCCTGATGTATTATGCATGCATGTTTGCGTTGCTGAACTTTTAAAAAGCGAATTGATCAAATGTCGACTTACAACCCTCCTTGAACTCTAGAAAACTGTTCAAGAGGAATGGGATAAAATACCTGTTTCATGACTAGAATAGGCTTTATTGTCTTAAAAATTACAGTGTAGAAAGATAGTGAAGATTAAGGGTTATCAAATGGAACATTTAAAATACAAAAATTTTAAGTAAAATATTTCTAGTACACTGCGCGGTGAGGGGGAAACAGTTCTACATCTCCTGTTCTACTGGGCCATTAATAAAAATTCAGCTTGCGTTTTTCATGTCTCGAAAGCGCGTCTTAGGATATGTATTAGATTTATATATAGCATTGTTCTCATGTAAGTATTTTGACACAAAATCGGACTTTTTCTGAAATGATATGCCGATTTTTTTCCATATTTCGATTCTACGACTCAAATGATGTCAAACTGCCAAGTTTTGTAAATATCGCACGAGTAGTTTTTAAAAAATTAGCTCTCAGAATTTTAGTTCCTCAATGTTAATTCAGTTTGGTATATATTTATTAATATCTCTTTTTTTATTAAACTTATTTCATTCTTCCTTTCAGATTTCGAAATTTAGGTTCATTCCAAATAAAATTCGCTCATTTTTTATGATTTATTTTTAAAATTTGTATTTTTAGATACTTTTTATAAATTTTTCGAAAACATTTTGAATTGTACCGTATAAAAGTTTTGCCATCGTCTTAAAGTAGATGTATTTCTAAGCATACCTGAAAAAAATTAGAGTTTGTTATTCAGAATTTCCTGAGATATACGTGTATTTACATTTTGGCGCGTTTTGAAATTTGGCGTCTTTATTATGAGCATTAATAACGAAAATGTGATTTACGCATTATGTTAAAATTATTTGAAAGTGCGAATGATGACTTTTTTTCCGTTCATGGACAATGAAAAAAAGGAATGGAAAATAGGTTGCTATAGATTAAGTTCCAAGTGAATTATTCTTGTCGCAAATTTGAAAAAAAAAAAAAAAAAAAAAAAAAACCGCCAAGATAAAATTTTAAATTTCTCTGTAAATTTCTCAGCAAAAATTACAAAATTTAATTACAAAATTCGTAGAATCGAAATATGGAAAAAAATTGGTATGTTATTTCACAAAAAGTGCAATTTTATGTCAAAATACCTATGTTAGGGCAATGCTATATATAAATCTAATATATAGACTAAGTCGCGCTTTCGAGACATAAAAAACGCAATTTGAGTTTCGTCAATCGGCCCACTAGAATAGGAGATGTCCTGCCCCTTTTTTTTAGTCCAAAGAGCCTTTGTCTCTGAAGGACTGTTGTTTTCGTTTTGTGATTTTGCGTCGGTTCACTCTTAATGCCTGTTTCACTTTTCAAATTGTTGCCACTAAATATTAGCGCCCTGTATTATATTTAAAGAAATTAAGTAATGAAGAATCTGCATAAATGTGTGTATGTTTCTCGCATTGTGATAAAACGACGGTACCTAGAGCCACCCAATTTTGAATGACGTAATCTTGCTGCGAATATGGGCATCTGGAATCTAAAATTTAAAATTTGGAATTTGTTTTATTATCGATTTCGTATTTTGTAAAACTTTAACGAATTTTTGATTAACAAATACAAAGATTTCAAAGCGAGTAATGGCAACGTTGTACAGAAAAAACAATTTTATCTCCAGCGCGCAAGATTGCGTATTGGAAATTCTGAAGATATGCTCATTTTAAAATTATTTTGCCATATTCCTTTTGAACTGAATTTTATAGTTTAACTGCGAAGAACATGATATTTAATAAATAAAGGTGACACACAAAATGGTAAAAAAAAACGCCCGTTTGGACGTAATTTAGAATCTGAAACCTTTACTTATTTATTTTTATTATTATTATTATTATTTTCCTAGTGTACAATGAAAATCAGCTAAAAAATGTGTGAACAGTCTCTGTACTTTATGCTAAGCTGCACTGCTTAGCTTTGCAAGGTATTTTCTTCCTCCTCAGAGAATGCTTTCTTGGTGTAATTGGATAGCACATCCGGGTAGCAAATCGGGATGTCCGGAGTTCGAATCCCGGCGAAACCATTGCACAGTTTTCACGTTTCCTGTTCCAAAATGAAACGACTCCTGTAAGCTCGAAGACGAATAATATTGCGGTATTACAGAATGCGAGGATATTTTAGCAAGAGCGCATTTTGTATTAATATTACGAATCAATGGAGTGAGAAGCAATCGCACAACTTAAAGAGAGTGCTGGAATTCAAACAGATAAATTTTTACCAATTCTTCTAAAAGAAAACATTTTTTTTTTCATCTTTCGCTCAGGTATAGCACGTAAACGCTTAATGCTCTCGATGCTTCCATGCAAATCTTTATGGAAGACACGCGTCAATGGTAATATTCATATCAAGCTTCCAGCCTCATTTCTGTATCATAACAGCAGTTGAAGGCTATTGTCGAAAATTACTATAATCTTTCGCTATCAGCCAGAAATCTATTTAAAAGCGTCTTGTCATTATGCTTTTAACGGAGATCGTTGTGGCAGTCGCAAAAATGTTCACTTCCGAGTTAACGTGTCCTTTCTTGGATTGCAAATCGTTTTTCTCCAGTCTGAGCAAATTTGATAACGGCGCTGCTAAGATTTCTGACGTCTTTCTTTAAATACAGGAGGTTTATGAAGTCCCAGACCCATTTTGATGTTTAATAACTCATAAAATAATGAAGATATAAACAAACTTATGGCATTTATTGATGGAATAACTTATATATTTTCCTTTTCACGTTTGAATATCTTTACTTTTGTAAATACCGTCTGCGCGTGTGGTTAATTTCCGATAATTTCATTTTCCAGCCTAAATATCCGTACTTTTCTAAATATCGTCTGCTTATTGATGTTTTATTCGACCGGATATTAAGAATAGCTTCCGCAATAGCCTCTGTGGATGCCGACATGCTTGCCGGTACCTGGCGTGAAATGGAATATCGACTCGATATTCTCCGTGCGACGAAGGGGGCACACGTGGAAGTTCATTGACAAGGGTCATGAAACTTTTTGAGTCTATCTAACCATTTATGTTATTAATTTTAATATATCTTTATTATTTTATGAGTTATAAACATCAAAAT
>KK114126.1:198746-212899 GCA_000611955.2 Stegodyphus mimosarum | reverse complement strand
AGCGTTTGTTAAAAATACATAACATTTTTGTGATTTTCGTTTAATGTTTGAAATAACAACAAGGTTGAAATTTTTTTATTATGAAAATAATTTTTGGAGGGTAAGCACGTCATTGTGAAATTTGAAATAAAGATAAATTTAAACAAAGATTGACCCTGGGTTTTGTAGAAAAACTCTTTTACATTTCCAAAAAGACAGATATCGAATCTGTTCTTTCAAATGATGGATAGCATCGCTGAATGCTGGTAATTCCATGGAATTCAAATTAGTGTGAACGGACCGGTTTTTCATGATTTTTTTTTCATGTGTAGGAAAGGATTTTCCTTAGAAAATCTTCCACGGAGGCTTTGGATTAGATTGTTGAATTTAAATTGTAGGAAAATACTTGAAGGCTACTTACCTAAGAGGAAAGATGCCTTGGTGGAGGACTTACTATGGGAACCTGGTCCTTATTCATGTTAAAATGAGAAAAACTATGAAAACTCCTATGCAAAGCCAGCCCGTTTGCCAGATTTCGAATCTAAATGAACTACCAGTGTTCGACTATGTGGTGGGCTGTCCACCAACGCATCCATTTCTTTAGGCTGATAATCCTAGTGTGTATTTCCATTATCAAATAATCCATTCTTTAGGACACGCAAGTAGAGGAGTAGTTAAGAATGATAGCCAGATTCCGGTACAATTCCTACCAAATCGGCTGACTTCTTAGGAGTTTTCAAGATTCTTCTCAATGTGAAACGCTAATACGAGCGAATTTCGATTAGAAAGTCCTCCATGAAGGCGTCTCTTAGTCAAATAGTCCCCGAGTAGTTTACCTTAAATAAATTAACCAATCTTTCGAGAAATATATTTGCAGAATTCGCTGGCGAATAGTTTTCTTTTTAAGAAAGAGTAAACAGTTCCAGCTTTCCTCAATATACGTATATGAATACGTATAAAAATACGTATAAGAGTTCTGTATGAAAGTCATCTTAGGTCTAAAGATGAATTTGCCTTATTTTTATGTTCCGTACAACACTGATTATCCAAGCTCCAGTCATCGAGACTGCCAAATTATCGAAACATTCACCTTTTGAAGTAAAAATTCTGGAAAGGAGCTCCTATTTTTCCGAGAGAAGAGAGCTGCATATTTATTCCATGATGACTGTAGATTCTTGGAATTTAGGAAGGATTAAAACATTAAAGAAATTCCGTAATCGAACTTAAAATAGAAAGAAAAGAAAGTGAATATGACAAATAAAATTGGCCTTACGACATCCCCCCCAGCCAAAAAAAAAAAAAGAAATGAAAAAAAAGGGAAAAAAGAGCATTGGGAGATAAAAAACAATTTATTTATAATGCAAATTAAAACATTAAATCAGCGATTATTAAACATAGATGAAATTACTTGAATAGCCAATCTTAGATGAAGATTTGATCATACTTTTGGCATTACAACAAAACCACGAATCTGCATGCCTTCTATTTTTATGCATTCTGTAGTTATTATTGCTTTACGTATATAATACATATAAGAAAAGAATGCATAATCTGTGAAAGAAATATCTGACATTTCTCTAAAAAAAAAAAACCATAACTCGAATTTTTTTAAGATCAAGCGCACTTCAAACCTTTAGTTTTTTTGTCAAAACGGCGTTCTTTTTATTCGTGGTTTTGGCATAGTGCCGAACAGATTTTCTGCTCAGGATGAACAAAAGAGACGTACCAACAAAAAATGGCAGAAACAAGGAAATAGTGGGTAGAAAAGTGGTCGAGAAGCATGATATGCTGAAGTTCATAAATGTATTTAGAGACAGATATAAAAGGGCTGGTAGAGAAGACTGTGTCAATTAAACTTCTGGTCGCTTATAATTCTTCTAATTTAAGATATAATTGCTTGTGTGCTTGTCTTTGAAACAAAAAAATGCAATAGTTTTTCATTAGCAACCGAGGAAGATAATTGACTAACACCTGATTATTATTTATTTTAAACGTGTATGAGATTTCAAATATCGTTTTCGTCCCTGCTGGCCTTGATGTAGAGGTCGGTTTTGAATAAATTTAAATGAGTCTAATCAATTATATCACCATTTGTTTATCCTATCTTGAGTAGGTCCTCACAGATTCAAATAAACGTTGTTCTAACTACATGCGTGATATACTGTTTCTAACAGCTTCACAAAAACCAGATATTCTTGTAAATAATAATTATTCTTTTAAAATAAAGTTTAAAATAAAGTTGAAGCGTGACGAGTTATTTTAATCTGAGGGCTAAAATTTGCTGAATTATTATTCATCAGCATAATTTGTAGAACTCCCTCCTTCTAATAATAGCCAATGAGAAACTTTTGAACAAAATAAAAAAATCTGATGTGTACGCCACATGACTTCCTTGTACGGAATATTAAATTGTACACATTTTGTATTTCGTTTAAACTTATTGGATTGAATTAAATCTACTTCATCGATAACGCATAAACCACAATAGAATAAATGCACTCTTTAAAATTCACTATATTTGTTTACCACACAGACACTCTGGCGCTAGGTTCACTTAGCAGCGTTACATTTTATTCATTTTATAACTCAGAATGTACAAAAATTATGTATATTATCTTAAAAATTATCTAATTGTCGCCACATGTTCTAATCAAATACTATAATAAATCTAAAACGATGTATAAAAGAAATTAAACGAAACAAAACAAAACAAACAAAAAAAAAAGAAAGAAACAGTTTTTCACAGACGATTCAGTATTTCTCATTCAATTAATTCAGCTCTCACTTCGCAACAAGACAAAAATACACAAAAACTCAAAATATCTATATTAAAAATTACGAAGTAAATCTTAAACATTTATTTCCTCCAATAAATTCCAGAATGGACTGAGCATGATTTAATTCGCAATAAGAAAAGAAGGCGTTATCTTTGTTGTTGGGAAGCTTAGTTTCTCTAGATTGGCAACAAATCCACTATTTTCCTAACTTTGAAATGCAAACAAATATGCTCGGCATGGGAAAAATGATTTGGCGTAGTCGCACTTAAACAACTTTTAAATTGTTGATAATTCTACAAATCTTGCATGGAGATTTACTAAAGGCGTAGAAACCTGAACCGGTAGATAAGAACAACATAGCTCAATAATTTCTAAAGCAAAAAATGCACAATTTACCAACATATAAGAATAAAAAAACTGAGCTCACTGAGCTGAATAGCAGAGTAAAGTGGATATATATATACGTATATTTATATACTTTTGGTGCTGCCGATTGCAACTAAAATAGGAGGTGCATATCTACATGTTATAGCAGTCCTATATACAAAATTTCAACGTTCTCAGGCTACTCGCTTTTGAGTTATGAGAGATACATACATACATATGCACGTACGCACAGACGCCATGAGAAAATCTTTTCAGAATCCATTTTAAATCAGTTTTATAATTCATTTGGAGAAAAAGAGTCCTTTATTCTATCCTTACGTTCAGATAACACGCAAAAACATCGTTAAATTGCATTCGATAGCAGTCAAAATGGATATTTTCGTTGAAATATTGATACCCGAAATTTTTCGCGATTACAATATTTCCTTTTTACTTCGTACAAGGAAGTAAAATAGAACAGAGGAAACATGTCAAAGACGTTTATAAAGACTGAATGGGAGGATTTCAGCAAGTGTCCTTTAGAGGGGTGGAGAAAGTACAAATCTACAATGACATTCATTGATCGTGAAAGAAAACGGAAAAAAGATGTAAATCCAGTAGAGTGTTGTACTAAATTTTTGTGTTTTCAGTATGAAAGCTACAAATGTGTGGGACTTGACTACAGTCTAAAGGAATTTAAGGCTTACTGCTTCTTTTGGCCTGTGTTGTTTGTCATTTCTGTTTCATCAAAGTAAATAGATGGAACATGTGAAAATATAAAAACAAAATAATCCAAGGACAATTCAACAACTGACACCATATTTGCAAGCATGAGAACAAATATCGCAAGCTGTGACACAAAAGAATGTGTGTACAAGTTGTCGCAGAAGATTAAAAAAAAATAATAATGATAATAATAATAATAATAGAATGAACTGAAAAACAGGTCTTTTCTACTGAAGCTTATTAAAAAAAATTATCCCGTTGGGTTCTTAGATTGCATTTTAAAGGATCAAATTGCAAGTTTATTTTTTATTTTTTCATTTCTTTGAGAAAAAACATAAGCTGTGTGATAGAAAGAAGAAGGAGCATTCTAAATGCAAGAAAAAATACAGTGTCTCACAAAAGTGATGGGACACTTGTGCTTTACAAAAGGAAACTGTAATAAAATAAATTAAAAAGACATGAAAAATGTTTTGTGGGTGTGTTTCATACTTAAATTTAGTAACAATTATTACATAACATACATTTTCTCAAAATATTAAAATATTAATTTAATAAAAATACAATTGTTTAGAACGGAGCAAAAAATGGCTCACATAAGTGATGGGACACTTACTTTTCCATCAAATATTTATCCAAAAATTTTACTTTTTAAAAGGTTTTAATATTTCGTTAGATTTCCTTTTACTTTTAAAAAATGACTTAAGCTTCTTGGGATGAATTCGATTAATTTTTTTGTGATTTCTGGTGTGATTTTACCTCATTCTTCTTGAAGCACCGATTTTAATTGTTGTTTTGAAGAAATGGTGTGTTTGCGAATTCTTGATTCCAATTCTTGCCAAATATTCTCTATGGGATTTAAAGTCTGGAGATTGTGGTGGTGTTTTTATTATTTCAGGACAGTTATACAGCAGCCAAAGTCTAACGTTCAAAGCAGTGTGCTTGGGGTCATTGTCCTGGTAGAATTTAAAATCGTTATGAAGGTTCAATTTTCGCGCTGAAGATTTCCAATTTCGATTTAATATGCCAATATACTTGTACTGATCCATTATACTGTCAATAAAAACAAGATTACCAACTCCAGCGGACGACATACACCCCCATACCATAACTCCTCCTCCACCATGTTTTACTGTTGGCACCAAGTTCTGTTTGCGAAATTTTTCCCTGGGTTTTCTCCACACCAAAATTCTACCGTCAGAACCAAATATATTAAATTTACTCTCATCAACAAATATAACTTCATTCCAGTAATCAAAATTCTTATTTGTGTTGGATTTTGCGAAAGCCAGTCTGAGTTTTCTATTCTTTTCACTTACGAAGAATTTTTTCCTGGCTGCTCTACCGTGATATCCAGTAGATCGAATTACTCTTCTAATAGTCTCAGGATTAACAATTACTCCATATAATGCTTGTAAATCAGCAGCAACTTTAGGACGGGTACATAAAAAAAAAATTCTGTTTTAAGAATGTTGAAAGTGCTGGACTCCATGAAAATTAAGGATGGTATGAGGGTTTCAGTGACGGAGTTGTATCTATGAGTCTCCGTTTTGGGGAGTGAATGGTTTTCTTTGTACTTTGTTGCTAATTTGTTTTATTCATTTTCGATATTGTGTAGTTGTGTTCATTTTATTTTTTTTTAATTATTATATATTTATACTGTACATTTTACTGCAATTTTGTGTTCATTTTGTAGCATTCATTATTTTAATTAACCAAATTATTTTTAGTTTGAACTTTCCTATAGAATTCTCAAAGTTTCAGTTGCTGCCCGAATTTAGCGCGAGTGAGATATTTATGCAAATCGCATATATCTGTTAGCAGTTAAAAGGCAGGAGTTAACGAGGGGAAAAACAGAGCCTTGGATTTATCGCCGTAAGGCTGTGCGCGCCAAGATTTCCTCTGTCTACTGAAAGTTCGCCTTTATAGGCATTTGAAATTACTAGTGTTTGCTAGTGAAATTCGCATTGTTGCATTTCACTAAGAGTAAGCTTCCCTCGCCGTCCTACGTAGAATTAAGTTAGGGAATTGAATTTGTTAACACACTTTATTTTAATATTATTTTAGTTCAGCCCAAGTAGTGGCTTACTCTCAATTTGAAGAGTTGTAAATATTTGAATTAAAGGGTCACTTTTAAACCCTCCTTCTGACTTTGTAGTTTTTCAACACTAAAGGACATAGCCTAGATCTGCTCACTGTCCTCCACATAAGGTTTCACAGTTTATGCTCACGAAAAGAGTCAAGAGATTGAAGGAGAAACCTTACACTGGCGCCCGAACAACTAAAAGGATGGAAGGAAGTTGGAATATGCCTACTACATCCCAGAATACAGCTGCAATGCCTGATGGATTTGGATTCATAGTGGAAACCATCAGAGCAGCCATGAAGCCGGCAGTAGTTTTTGATGCCAGAGGACCTGTGAACACATTCCTGGAAAAGTTAGAAGCGCATTTTTTGCTGTATCCAGTTCCGGAACATCAGAAGGTCATATTAGCGACAGGAGCATTGAGGGGCCAAGCAGCGACCTGGTATAAGTGCATCGGAAAATGTCTGCTGGGAGAACCAGGAACGCCGACTTACACGTACGAGAATTTTAAACTAGCAATTTTGAGAGCGTTTCCTGTGGTTAAAGACCGTGCGAAACTCGAAGCTGAATTGTTTAGCAAGTATCAACAGCGGGTGGATGAACTATCGGAATTTATTTTGAGAAAAATACAAGTCTTTAAATTATTGTATGGCACGAGGCCGGACCCGGAGATTATCCAGATAATCCTGCCCAGATTGTTACCATCTATACAAGATTTCATGGAGCTAAGAAATCCCGTGACGCTGGACAAGCTGTTTGAACTCGCCGTACAATTCGAGAGCCGGCGAGCGGCCGAAAATCAACGGAGACAATCGTATGAACAGCGGCTGCAGGGGAACCAGAATGCCGAAGGAAGAAACAGACGATGGCCGAGAACTACTGGTACCAGTCAAAATGCGAGCGGTCAACCGCGCCAAGTACAGCGCCAACAAAATAATTCCAACTACGGAAGAAAATCATTCTCCCCAGGCAGAAGCCAGCAACAGAAGAAAACACCCGCAAAGCATTTAAACTACTAAGGAATATTGCGGGGAAGGGGGTGCAATGTTCCGAGGAGAAGAAAAATCCCTCTGAAGTACAGCTAAATACGGTCATGGTGAGAAACATTGAATTACCGAGACTGCAGTTACTAATTAACAACGTACCCGCTACAGCTCTGTTGGATACCGGCGCTCAAGGAAGCTGTTTGGCAGAAGAATTTTTTAAGAAGCACTTTCGTAGATATCGTCTGCATAGCGTGGAAGGAATGAAGGTGGTAGCAGCCCAAGGAAAAACGTGTCAATGCATGGGAAAAATCGAGCTGTACATCAAAATCGGCGAAGAACAAAAAAAAATTATGTTTCTTGTAGTGAAGAACCTCCAAGCATCGGTTATTTTAGGAACAGATTTCTTTGCAGCTGTGGATGCGAAAATCGATTTTGAAAACTCCACCTTGCAAGTAACCATGGACCCAGTTAAAAAGAAATCAACACCTCCCCCTGAAGTGGATTTAAGCCATCTAACGCCCGAAGAACAGGACAAGTTTCGGGAATTGGTAAGTAATTTCGCTGATTTATTTGATGATATTCCAGGATTCACCCAGATCGTAGCACACGAAATTAAATTAACTACGGATGAACCTATACGTCAGCGTCCTTACAAGTACGACAAAGTTAAGGAGGAAATAATAAAATACCATATTGATGAAATGTTAAGAAACAAAATAATAACTCCTATTTCTAGTGCATATGCGAGTCCGGTGGTTTTATGTAAGAAAAATAATGATTTGCCGTTAACTGATCCATTAAGGTACAGGTTCGCTATTGACTACAGAAAGCTTAATAGTATAACAAAATTTCCAACTTACCCACTTCCGGTAATTGATGAAATTCTAAGAAGTATTAAATCAACAAAATACATAACCACGCTAGATTTGACATCCGGATATTTTCAGATAAGCATAAAGCCGGAAGATGTTCACAAAACAGCATTCATAACAAAATACGGTACATATGGCTTTTTGCGTATGCCTTTTGGATTGTCGGGAGCCCCGGCCACGTTTCAGAGGTGCATGGACAAAATTTTAAGGCCGGTAATAGGAAAAAGTACATTTATTTATCTTGACGATATAATTGTTACTTCAGAGTCGCTGGAAGAACATATTAAAGACCTTCGAGAAGTCTTTACTCTTTTGAAAGATGCAGGACTTAAAGTGAACATTAAGAAATGTAAATTCGCGGCAAAAGAACTCAAATATTTAGGGTACAAAATTTCTCAAAGGGGGATCGAAACAGATAAATCTAAAGTTATAGCAGTGAAAAATTACCCAATTCCGAATACAGCCAAAAAGTTAGCGACTTTCTTGGGTATGTGCTCATATTATAGAATTTTTATTAAAAATTTCGCAGAAATTGCTGAACCATTGTTAAAGTTGAGAAGGAAAAGAGTTCGTTTTGCGTGGTCTTCAGAAGCAAACGCCGCGTTTGAGAAGTTAAAAGAATCTTTAATTAATGCACCGGTTCTAAAGTTCCCAGAGAAAGACAAGGGTCTAGAAATTTATGCAGACGCATCAGATTACGCAATCGGAGCCGTGTTAACACAAAATAGAAAAGCGATTGCCTTTTTTAGTCGTACATTGAATGATACGCAAAGAAATTATTCGGCAACGGAGCGTGAAACTTTAGCAGTGCTCGCAGCTGTTCAAAAATTTTGTGTATATTTTGGGAGTTCTCCCGTAACAGTATATTCAGATCATGCGGCAGTTACCAGATTATTTTCAGGAAAGAATCTTTCGCCACGCTTAATTCGGTGGACCCTAAAGTTGCAAGAATTTAATCTCATTATCAAACACACACCGGGAAAAGACAATGTAGTGGCCGACGCATTATCTAGAATAAAGTTAGACGAGAACGGCGAGAAAGTAAAAATAGCGATGCTTCAGGCAAAGGTCATTGACTCTCGAGAGACTGTAATAGAAGAAATTGCTAGGGATCCCGAATTCGGAAATATTTATAATTATTTAAAAGACCCAGATAACTTCCAGCATATAGACATTAATGCAATACGAAGCAGAGCACAGAACTATGAAATCATTGATGGTCTCTTATTTTATACTAAAGTTACGAATCAAAATAGTGAATACAGACCAGTCATCCCGGCCAAATTAATTTTAAGTATCTTGCAAGAGCTCCACGATTCGCCTGTCTCGGGCCATTTTGGAATTAGAAAAACAATACAACGCGTACGCGAGGCGGTATATTTTCCGCAATTACAAAAGATAGTTAAAAATTACTGCCAGACTTGTCACACGTGTCAGATAAATAATGACGTAAATTTCCGCCCGGCCGGGTTATTAACTAGTATTGAGTCTAGGTTCCCCAATGAAATAATTGGTATTGACCTCTTAGGCCCCTACCCCAGGAGTCATGTAAATAAGGCACGATTTTTATTAGTCATTGTGGATCATTTCAGTAAATGGGTTGAGTTGATACCACTTAAGCGGGCTTCAGCAAAAGTCGTTGCAGATTCGTTTTTGAACAAATATATTTTAAGATATGGATGTCCAGCGAGGGTGATTAGCGATAATGGTCCCCAGTTTGTAAGCAGTACATTTAAAATGATGTGTGACAAGTTGGGCATTAAGCATATGAAAATGGTACCCTACCGCCCACAATCAAATATAGCGGAACGGGTAAATAAGAATATTGTAAAATTGATTAGAAATTATGTGCAAAAGCACCATTCTAACTGGGATGACTGCGTCGAAGAATTTGCATTCGCCCTCAGAACGGCTAAGCACGAGACAACGAAGAAATCCCCCGCCGAATTGTTTTTGGGCAGGAAGATAATGACCCCCTTAGATAAATTATTTTATGTGAAAGATAGAGCGCCGGAATTTCAAATGGGTGAAATAGAAAAAATGTTGAAGGAGGCAGAAAAGTGCTCCCGGGAAGCGCAAAAGAAACAAAAGATTTACTACGATTCAAAAAGAAGAACCGTAGAATATAAAGTGGGGGAGGAGGTGTTGAAACAAGCCCACGCACTTTCATGCGCAGCAAAAGATAAGGTCGCAAAATTTTGCCCAAGATGGCATGGTCCTTTTGAAATTACAAGAATAGTTGAATGCCGTGCATATTTAAAGAATGAGAAGGGCGAAGAGACTGTGGCAAATTTCGATCAAATTAAACATTATTATCGAAGAGCTAATAATAATATTTTGAAAGACATGTTGCAGGGTCCAGCCTCACAGAATTTTTCTAAGATTCAAGAGCCCCAACCAGGTCCCTCAAAAACAAGAGAACCCAGTTTGAAAAGGAGGTTACCAGAAGAGAGGAAGCCGCAGCCAAAGAAAAGACCACCCCAAAAAGAAAAAAGGACAAACGCTAAGCAACAGTCTCAGCGACCAAAGCGTCTAAGGAAGGAACGTCCAAATGAAAACACTATGAAAGCTCCACCACTACGGAGGGAACAGAACGGCGAGAAGCGAGCCGCCGAAGGTGCCAACCCACAACGAAGGAGCCTACGAGTGCAGGAGAAGGAACGAGCCAGTCTGGAGAGGGAGCAAAGACTTCAGCACAAACGGAAAGCGCCACCCACCATTCGTCCCAACAAGGTGTTTCTGGAGGAAAGAAGATCGACCAAACGAAAGGCAGCCCCAGAGTTTCAATCTAGGAGTAACAAGCAAAGAATAGCCCAAGCCACAGTATATCCAACCTTTCAGGAATGGACAAAAAAACGCCTAAAAGACTGGCAGAAAGATAAGTAGATTCTTTATTTTCTTTTAAAATTCACACAGTTATGTTTCTGATTTAAGTGCAAGTTGCAGATTTAAAAGGGAAGTTACCCGAGTCAAAAGCCGGTTGCCGAAAGCGTAAAGGACACGCTTGAAGGAACAACTTAATTATGCAGCGGAAGAAATTCGAGAGTTCAGTTGAAAAACTGTGAGACTTCGTGAAATGTTCTTTGTAATCCAGAACATGGGATTCATCGATTTTAGTCAAAAGACTCTCTGTAAATAGGAAATTGAATTGTGTTAATTAAAAGCAACTAGTACGTAAGTTGTATAGCAAAACTGTTGTATTATATTTTTCTATGTATAAATAATGAATGCATTTAATGTAAAACTGTTTTCTATGTAATGCATGATTTGTTGTAAGCCTTAAGCACTGGTTTTGTTTATATCGAATATTTTGGAAAAGCGTAAAGGATACGCAAGTTAAAATTAAAATGTAATGTAAAAGCGTAAAGCGCGCTAAATTAGAAAGTGAATATATAAGTGTTATTTAACGCAATGAGCATTTAAAGAAAATTTGAATTGAAGATTGAAAGAATGAATTATATGTATGAAATGCAATTGAAATGTTTGAATGTTGTACGTAGTGTTCTCTGGTTTCACACAAAAGTTTAAAGTTCATTTCATGTTAGAACCTCAGGGCATTTCAGATTTGTTTTAGGGGAAGTCTGAGGTCTTGAAAGTCGAAGAATTAACCCCAATAGAATTGAAGTCAGGTGGTAGTTGTGAACACTTGACAAAGTAAAACTGCGTGTTTTTCACAAACACCACATTTGGCCAGAGAACAAGGGGGAAGTTTTAAAAATGAATGAGTGTAAAATGAATGCGTTTGGCGAAAAGCGCTAATAGAAAATAAAAAACGCGAATACCTAAAGCGCGAATAAAAAGTCATTACGGAAAGCATCAGAGGAAGGGAATGTTGTACTTTTCAGGTGAAATGTACTTATAACATGAAATTAAAATTTATTTCCTTCCAGATTGGAAGGAACCAGATAGAATCCAGCCAAATTCCTGATGGATCTTTTTGATGTGAAGACGGAAAAAGATATTCTATGTTAAAATATCTAAGACACAAACAGAGAGTTAAACTAAATTTAAAACTTACAATTGTAAAGGATGGCGAATAGGAAGGAAAATTTAGATTTAGAATTTAGCATCTTCACTAAAAGCCGATTTTAGGCTACTTAGTTTCAGACTACTAAATTCTGGGAGCAACTTTGTAGCATTCATTATTTTAATTAACCAAATTATTTTTAGTTTGAACTTTCCTATCGAATTCTCAAAGTTTCAGTTGCTGCCCGAATTTAGCGCGAGTGAGATATTTATGCAAATCGCATATATCTGTTAGCAGTTAAAAGGCAGGAGTTAACGAGGGGAAAAACAGAGCCTTGGATTTATCGCCGTAAGGCTGTGCGCGCAAAGATTTCCTCTGTCTACTGAAAGTTCGCCTTCATAGGCAATTTGCAATTACCAGTGTTTGCTAGTGAAATTCGCATAATTGCATTTCACTAAGAGTTAAGCTTCCGTCGCCGTCCTACTTAGAATTAAGTTAGGGAATTGAATTTGTTAACACACTTTAGTTTAATATTATTTTAGTTCAGCCCAAGTAGTGGCTTACTCTCGATTTGAAGAGTTGTAAATATTTGAATTAAAGGGTCACTTTTAAACCCTGCTTCTGACTTTGTAGTTCTTCAACACTAAAGGACATAGCCTAGATCTGCTCACTGTCCTCCACATAAGGTTTCACAGTTTATGCTCACGAAAAGAGTCAAGAGGTTGAAGGAGGAACCTTATAATTTATTTATTTATTTTTACAAAATTTCGGGTATCATATTTCAACGAAAATATCTATTTTGACCGCTATCAAATGCAATTTAAAGATGTTTCTGAGTGACATCCGTACGTAAGGACAGAATAAAAAACTCTATTTCCCCAAACGAATTATAAAACTAATTTAAAATGAATTCAGAAGAGATATTTTCATGGTGTCTGTACGTACGTATATACGTATTTCACATAACTCAAAAACGAGTAGCCTCAGAACTTAGAAATTCTGTATATACGACTGCTATAATGTATAGATGTGCACCTCCTATTTTGGTTGCAATCAGCCGCACCAAAAGTATTATATATCCACTCTGTTACTAGGGTCAGTGGGCTCAGTTTTTTTATTCTTATATGGTGAAAATTGCGCTTTTTTTGCTTTAAAAATGATTGAGTTATGTTGTTCTTATCTTCCGGCTAAGGTTTTTATGCCTTTAGTAAATTTGCATGCAAGATTTGTAGACGTATCAACACTTTAAATTTGTTTAAGTGCGGCTAAGCCTAATCATTTTTCTCATGGCTGCCATATTTGTTTACATTTGAAATTTAGCAGAATAGTGGATTTGCGGCCAATCTAGAGGCAATTTTTTTTTGCCTGACGTCTGTACGTATGCACAGAATAAAGGACTGTTTTCCCCAAAGCGGATTGTAAAATGGATTCAAAAGGGAATTTTTCGTGACTTCTGTGCTTACGTACGTTCGTCAGTATGTATGTATTTCGCATAACTTAAAAACGATTAGCCGTACAACGTTGAAATTATATATGTAGGACTGCTATAACATCTAGCTATGCATCTACCTTTTTTATTGCAACCGCCCTCACCAAACTTATATATCTCTATATACTCATACCATTACCGGCTTAAAAGTCGTTACCTGTTAAATCAATGTCATATTACGCTCAAAGAGGCCTTTTTTTAACGTTTTGTGTGTTACCTTTAATTATTAAATGTATATTCTTCGCACTTAAACTATAAAATTAAATTCAACAGCAATATCACAAAATAATTTAAAAAAAGCAATTTTTAGAATTCCCGATAGACAGTCTCGCTTGCTAGAGTAAAAATATTTTATTCCGTACAGCGTGTTGCCATTACTGGCTTCAAAATCCTTGAGTTTCTTAATAAAAAATTCGTTAAAGTTTAAAAAATATGAAATAGATAATAAAACAAATTCGAAATTCAGGATTCGGGTTTCCAGGCGGCCATATTCGGTGGACGACTATGTTATTCAAAATTCGATGGCTCTAGGTACAGTTATTCTATCACAATGCGAGAAACATACATATATTTATGCAGATTCTTCATTATTTAATTTCTTTAAATGTAATACAGGGCTCTAATATTTGGTGGCAACAATTTGAAAAGTGAAACGCCATTTTATAGTGAACCAACGCAAAATATCAAAACAAAATTAATAGCTCGTCTGGCTTAACGCCGTTTGGGCTAATAAAATTACATGGGTAATAAATACACTATTATCAGCGGAGCTGAAAACACTGGTCCTCACGGTATAAAAAAGCTACAGCAGTTATTCTGAATTCTCAACATTTCACTAAAGTATTGCTTATGGATATTAAAACGTAACATAAATTTTTCTATAGCTTCTAAACAAGAGCCAATCCCAG
>KK114126.1:187418-198734 GCA_000611955.2 Stegodyphus mimosarum | reverse complement strand
TGAAGAAAAAAAAAAAAAAAAAAGAAAGGCGTATATTCGTATTCAAGAGGTGAAATTTAGTGTGGAAAAGTTTATTTCTTGATATTTATTACGACAAAACCTCAAAATACAAGCAAAACATTTCTTATGGATTGAGCAATAATAGCACAGTGTATGTCCAAAATCTGCAATAAATCTAAACAGGAAAGCCGCATCTAAATTTTATATGTAGCGGCTTAGTGATAATTCGTTTTTTGTCTTCAAAGCAAACAAATCGCGTTTACAAACGAATTTATTTGAATATCACAAACAAAACAATTTAATCTAAAGAATGTAACATCTCATTAGCAGAATTCGAGCTGTATCAAATCAAATCAGTGTTGTCTTTCACACTGTTGCCATTTATCATTTTCTAAATCAATGCGCTTCTTCTACTTTTCGCGTTGCCAATCAGTGACAGAGAAAAATGTCCATTCAAGCTAGAACATTGGTAAAATGAATATGAAATTTGCCTTACTTTTAAAAGAGAACCAATTTTGAAGTATATATCCGAGTTCAAACGGTGAAATTTAGTAAAAAACAAAGAAAGCTTTTTTTCATTTCTGCAACAAAAAAAAAAAAAAAAAAAAAAATAAAAAAAAAAAAAAAAAAAAAAAAAAAAAGAGAGAGATGAAAGTTCAGATTCTAATTTAAATCTATCTTATCTCTAACTTCTTAAAAACAAGAACAGAAAAGATTGCGTAAGTAGGTAACCTTCCAGTACTTTCTACTGCTACCAATAGAAAATAGAGAAAGATTTTCTAAGAAATTGATACTAAGAATAGTCAATACGTGAAAAACGATTTTTTTCTTCTGGCTAAAATTAAATATTTAAATAACTTTTTTAAATTGTTCTTTATTATTGATAAGCAATAATTTCTTCCGAAACAGAATTTTTTATTGATTGTGGTGACGATTTATTAACTTGGTTTCGAAATATAATCAAAACTTTTCTGAAGAGATGCGTTTGGAGAAGGATATGAGGATTATAATACGTTAGGAAATTTAATGGTGTTTGATTTATACTTTGTTTTATATCTTTTCCTTTTCTACTGTTTTATCTTGCTTTCTTACTGAATTTTATCAACTGATCATAACAGTCGTTTAAACTGCAAATATATTCCAGTCGAACGCATACTGCAAGAACCGATAACTCACTCATAGTTAATATTTACATAAAATTTCATACTAATGCTCTAAGTGTCTGTAACACTGTGCAATTTCAGAAATTTTGCGATTTCCTAAAGAAATTCAAAAGAGGATTTAGTAAAAATTTTTACATAAGGACAAAGTTTTAAACCATAGTAATACTTTTATCATTTTGTTTAAACATATACTGCTATGCGTAATATGATATTGCTTTTCATTGAGTAATATTCTTTTACATAGTTTTAATATGAAATTATCGCCTTTGTTTAACATAATAATGATCTATTATTGTTTTACCTAATCATTTTGCAATATATTAAAATGATATATAATGTAATGAACGTATAATAGAGAAAAAACGTATTCAGTAACATAAAGAATGATATCACAGAAAGAAATTATTTTCATTGTTAAGTACCTTGAAGAAAACCTCTTCAAAGTGTTTGTTGTTCTCGCGCATTCTGCGTTCAGGTAAAATGAAAAGTATTGCCACTTGAGATATTAGTTGCAAGCGTTGTGCCGAAGCCATCAAATGAAATCAGCACACAGCTATACTTTGAATAATGAAATCTTTTCTTTAATAAAATCACAGTACACAAATCTCTACATAGCGTTTATTTACACTAAAATAATATCACAGCAATTTTTATTCTACCAAATAGTTTTGCTATTTTGAACAGCTCATTTTAAATATAATGTTATGTATTCTTTATGATTAATACCTGAGGTACTCTCTGAATGTTTTAGGAAAAGAATAATAAAACGAAACAACAACAAAACATTAACTGGTAACAACTTTAATGGATTTTGAAGATTTTTTTTCGTAGCTTCTGTGATGTACATATGTACGTATGTATGTTCTGGCATAACTCAAAAACGAGTAGTCTCAGAACGTTGAAATTTTGTATATAGGACTGCTATAACATGTAGATGTACACCTCCTATTTTAGTTGCAATCAGCTTCACCAAAAGTATATAAACTTATGAAAATATATATCCACTCTGTTACTCGGCTCAGTGAGCTCAGTTTTTTTATTCTTATATGTTGGTAAATTGTGCATTTTTTGCTTTAAAAATGATTGAATTATGTTGTTCTTATCTTCCGGTTAAGGTTTTTATGCCTTTAGTAAATTTGCATGCAAGATTTCTAGAATTGCCAACAATTTAAAAGTTGTTTAAGTGCGGCTAAGCCTAATTGTTTTTCTCATGGCGGACATATTTGTTTACATTTCAAACTTCAGAAAATAGTGGATTTGTTGCCAATCTAGAGAATATAAACTTCCCAACAACAAAGATAACGCTTTCTCTTATTATTGAGAATTAAATCATACTTAATCCATTCGGAAATTTATTCGAGCAAATAAGTGTTTACGATTTACTTCGTATTTTTTAATATAGATATTTTGAGATTTTATGTATTTTTGCCTTGTTGCGAAGTGAGAACTGAATTAATTGAATGAGAAATACCGAATCGTCTGTGAAAAAGTGTTTCTTTCCCTTTCTCTCTCGCTTTTGTTTGTTTGTTTGTTTGTTTAATTTCTTTTACATATTGTTTTAGAATTATTATAGTATTTGAATAGAACATGTGGCAACGATTAGGTAATTCTCCAGATGATATACATAATTTGTGTCTCTGTGGTAAACAAATATAGTGAATTTTAAAGAGTGCATTTATTCTATTGTGGTTTATGCGCTATTGATGAAGTAGATTTAATTCAATCCAATAAGTTTAAATGAAATGCAAATTCGTATAATTTAATATTCCGTACAAGGAAGTCATGTGATGTAAAACATCAGATTTTTTATACTCGAAAAATCTTAATAGTTACCTTAAAAAAAAGCATTAAATTATGCTGCCACTACAACTGATTCTTAAACTAGAACACTTATCGTAATTGCTTTGCTTAAAAATGTTTCAAGTATTAAAATAAAATCCAAGATTAGTTTAATTTTATCTTTAAACTTTTTAATTTTCTAAATATATATATTTTGAACTTTTTGGAGCTTTAATGGTGTTTTGTAGCACTAGAGAATAATCTGAAATTTTCTGGCTACTCTGATCCTCGGATTGTGCAGATCTGTACAAAATAAAAAAGAAAAATGTGTTTTTTCATATAGGATGCTTGTGATTATTTCCTTCTTGGCAATATGTTGGAATGAAGAATAATCAGCAAGTTCTCAAGAAATTATGTAAAGGTATTTAAGTCGAGTTAATACTTGATTGCTTTTACACAGGAAGAAACCGTAATTGTTGCACAGATAGGGTTTTTTTCTTTTTTTTTTTTATGAACAATAATGTTATGTGCATTGCGTGAATTAAATCTCTGGAAATCTTCTAAACGATAGCGATAATGATTTACATGGAATATAAAAGAAAATTTAAAAAATATTAATCATCCAGAACAGTCAGCGGTATTAATTTCAATTAAATGTATTTCCTGATATTTTACAGAATCTATAATCAAAGTATAATTACACACTTAAATCTGATATTTATTTTAAGAATTAAGGCAAAAATGTATCGTTTTTAAAAATTCTTCCTTTCGTCCAGTTCTTTACTTGCTTTCACAGACTTGATTTCATGACATGGCAACCTGTTTGAAAGTATAAAGAAAGGGATTAGTTGTTGACAAATTTTAAATACAAGTAGTTTCTTCAGATTCTGTATATAAAATTTAAGTCTTAGTAATCTCGATAAAAAAATTACTAAATTATTTCAAAATATGATGTATAAAACTGATGTACACTACGGGAAAAAAAATGGTACAGTTCCATATTTTCCTTGTACTGGGCCTACTGACGAAATTCAAATTCCGTTTTTCATGTCTCGAAAACGCGACTTAGGATATATATTAGATTTATATATAGCATTGTTTTAACATAGGTATTTTGACACAAAATGGGTCTTTTTCTGAAATAACATACCAATTTTTTTCCATATTTCATTTCTACGACTCATTATGCCTAAATATAAAATTTTGTAAAAGTTGGTGCGAAATTTAGGGAGAAATTAAAAAAATTTTTCAATTTGTGCCAAGATTAATTCACTTGGCGAACTTCTTAATACATGGTGCTGGTCCTTCCATTGTGTTGGAGCGGAAAAAAAGTCACATCGTTCTACTTTTTTACATTGTGCATGAGTGGGAAAAAGTCACATAGTTCCTTTCAAATAATTTTAGCAAAGTGCATAAACCACATTAGATGTTATTATCGCTTTCAACAAATATGCCAAATTTCAAAACACGCCAACATATAAATTCACGTATATCTTCGAAAATTTTGAACAGAAAGCTCTAATTTTTTACAGGTATACTTAGAAATACATCTACTTTAAGTTGATGATAAAAATGTTATAGGTTATAATTCCAACGTTCTTTTCCAAAAATTTATAAAAATTATTTAAAAATACAAATTTTAAAATTAAGTCATAAAAATGGGCGAATTTTATTTGGAATGAACCTAAATTTCGAACTGTGAAAGAAGGAATCAAGTAAGTGTAATAAGAAAAGAGATTTTAATGCATACATACTAAATCGAATTAACACTGAGGAGTTAAAATTTTAAGAGCTAATTTTTTAAAAACGTGGCAGTTTGGCATCATTTGAGTCGTAGAATTGAAATATTGAAAAAAAATTGGCATGTCATTTCAGAAAAAGTCCGATTTTGTGTCAAAATACCTACATTAGAACAATGCTATATATAAATCTAATACATATCCTAAGTCGCGCTTTCGAGACATAGGAAACGTAATTTGAATTTCGTCAATCTGCCCAGTAGAACGGAAGATATAGAACTGTCCTGCCCCCCTGCAGTGTACAATACAAAACAAAAAAGAATAAATGTTTTAGCACTGATTTTTCTACAATAGAACATTTGATTCAACTTATAGCAAATTCGTTATGCAGCGAACAGTCAAAATAAATGTTGATATATATAACGTAATGAACATATAATAAGTTAATAATACATAAATTCTTTCATTTAACAAGACATATGTATTAAAATGTACTGGTAAACGTTCTTTGATGTATGGCATGAATACTACAACAAAAGAATTCCAGTTACCATAATTGCGATACATTTTTCTTAATCGTTTCTCCGTATAAACCACTAGTTAGAGATGATTAAATTCATAACCTCCGGTTAAATTCATTTCCTGAAAGAATGACTCATTAGATTATGCGCAGGGAATTTGGACATTGTGAAATAAAGGGAATACCATATTCATGAGCCTGGAAAAACTCTTTATTCGTAGTGTATTACAGTAGAATCCCGCAAACTCGACATTCCATATAACTCGATATACATTCCGTATAACTTTTTAGGAACTCTTTAAAGATATCTTTAGACCAAACAGAGCAAGTATTACATACAGTACGTATAATTATTATTTGGCATATGTCTTTCCTCATCTGTTCAAAGATTTATACGTTCTGTTTCAGCAATTTTTGCTGTTTTTTGCATTATGCCGTCAATTCTTGGAACTGCCTAACAAATTTCAAGATATGTTATATATGTTGTAATACTTGGCACTGCTATTTGCTTTTTTCGAGGATACGAAGAGTCAGTTTAGAAGGTATTTCTCTCGTCTTCTTCACATGCGTTCGTGGTGTAATGGTCAGCACATTCGGAGCGTATTCGAGAGATCGGTGGTTCGAGTCCCGGTGAGGGCATTGCTCATTTTTCATGACTCCTGCTTCCAAATAAATCCTAATGACTCTACAGTAGCGCCCCAACTGGAAAGGCGGTGGATGATGATTCTCCACCAGCAGGATTAGGCAACTGGATCCCCTAATTCCCAGTGGCCCTTTAAAAGGCGGGGTATATAAGGTATTTGTCCCGCCTTCTTCGCATGCCGTCGTGGTATAGTGGCCAACATGCTCAGCGCAGGTTGTAAGGTATTTCCCTCGCCTTCTTGACATGCATTTGGGGTGTAGTGGTCAGCACGCTCAACGCGTATTCGAGAGGTCCGTGGTTCGAGTCCCGGAGAGGGCATTGCTCATTTTTCATGTCTCTTGCTTTTAAAAATTACCTAATGTCTCTACAGGAACGCCCGAAATAAAAAGGGTGGTGGATGATGATTCTCCACCACCAGCATTTGGCAATTGGGTCCCCAAAACCTCAGTCGCCCTTTAAAAGGGGGAATATGTAAAGCATTTCTCCAGTCTTCTTGACATGCCTTTGTGGTGTAGTGGTCAGCACGCTCGACGCGTATTCGAGAGGTCTGTAGTTCGAGTCCCGGCTAGGGCGTTGCTCATTTTTTATGACTCCTGCTTCCAATAAATCCTAATGACTCCAGAAGGTACCACCTGGGCGCTGGCTCACATTCCTTTCTATTGTTAGGAAACGTTAGGAGACTCGTCTGGAGTTTTGTGACTGCATCTTATTGCAAATTAAATTGACATCAGTTCATTTCGGGTATCATTCCTCAGTTTACATCCGAGCGTATAAATGTTAATATATTTGTGGAAGCTTTTGATATTCTGCGAAGTGAAAATGTCGTTCGAAAAGAAAACAAACTAATGTCATAATGGAAATGAAACTAGATGCCTTAAAGAGGATGGACAAAGGGGAAAGTGTAAACAAAATCACCATGGATTTAAGTGTTGAACGGACTACTTTGATAAGGTGGAAAAAGAAGAGGTACGAAATCGAGTCTTGGTGTGTGATAAGAGAATGTATAGATAATTTAAAGGAAAGGAAATGTATGAAAGGTGGTGAATACGAAAAAGTGAACGAGGCGCTTTATTTGCGGTTCAGGCAACAGAGGGAACAGCAAACACCCATTTCAGGACCAGTTTTACAAGAGAAAGCCCTAAAATTTTATGATGAATTCAAGAAGGAGAGTCTGGATTTATTGCTAGTGCTGGCTTTCTTTGTTTCTGGAATCTATGTGTCGTTATAGGATGCCGTTCTTACTTAAAATTAAATATCGAAATATACTAAATTGGGAAATGAAATTAACCTTGGAATAAATGCAATAAAGCTTCCAAACTGGGTTGGAAAATGAAATTAAACCTTGGAATAAATGTAATAAGGCTTCCAAACTGGGTATTTTAAATTAACGAAAAGTAATTCTGTCACTTTTTCATACACTGAAAGTTCATCTTTCTTTCCTGCTCTTTATAAATTCACGAAAAAGTAATATTTTAAATCGAGTTGTAATTATTGTTACGGATTTTGTATTTATTTGGCTACTTTGTTTAGAATTGTAATTAAAATTGTTTTATTTTCCCGTGCAACGCAGACGATTTTTGAAGGGAAAGTTACGCCGGAAAAATAAAAATAAAAGTGCGCGGGCATTTAATATTTTATAAATAAATATCTCGTAATTACTGTTGCCATCCAGAAAAATCCAGATTAGTGATAATTAAAAAAGCTTATAAAAGCCGAATTTAAACACCTCATCTCAGCTGTAGCTGTTTAAAGTGAACTGCTGTTTGTTTACCTAAAGCTGTAGCGATTTCGCTGTGAGATAGAATTAGTTTCTCTGTTTTGAATTGAGTTTTTTGCTAAACGTTTGAGATATTGTGATACTGTGGGAATATTTCTGAAGAAATATTTCAGCATTTTGATTTATTTCTTGTGGAAAGAATAAATTTGTTAACTTTTTAATGTCTTGTGCATTCAATCCATAGCGAACCCGTACCCAGCAACATTATTGTGATGTATTTTTATACACAATTTTATGTAAAGTTCGCATACAAATGCGTAAATAATTAATACATTAAAAATACATTTTATTTTTATTTCAGAAACGAATACTGCTAATTTTTATTAGTATAAAAATGAAGAATGTCCGCAGATAACCGTTCAGTTTTTATTTCAACGCTTCTTATTTTTAAATTCCTCTTATTGAGGGTAGAAAGACACTTAATTAAATTTTTCCCCCTCTTAATTATCCCAATCACCTGCTGTTCTTTATTTACTCAATTTGTTAATATACTTATTCGTTTTCAGGCTTTTCGTTGATTTAAATAACCTAAAAAGATAATATAACACAATGCATTTTTTAGAAAAACATGTAGACTACTACAACATTTGTTAAGTAAGTTGTTCTTAAATGATATTAATAGGAAAAGAAATTACATATTATTAATAGGTTTACTATGTTCAGCTTTAAAAATCTACTCAAACAAAAATTAATATCTTTTCATTATGTTGGTTAAAAATAAGACTGGGTTATGTAAATGTTAGCAAATAAAATGTTAAAAAAAAAAGTTTACATTTACATGTTCTTCGCGCTTAAACATAAAATTAAATTCAACAGTAATATCGCAAAAACATTTTAAAATGAGCATATCTTTAGAATTTCCGATACACAGTCTCGCGTGCTCGAGATTCCCCCCCCCGTACAGTGTTGCCATCCTTCGCTTTGAAAGCGTTGAGTTTGTTAATCAAAAATTCTTTAATGTCTGACAAAATATGAACTAGGTAATAAAACAAATTCCAAATTTGGGCTTCCAGATGTCCATATTCGGTGGAGGATTACGTTATTCAAAATTTAATGGTTCTAGGTACCGTTGTTTTATCACAATGCCAGAAACATACATACATTTATGCAGATTCTTCATTATTTAATTTCTTTAAATATAATACAGCGCTGTAATTTTTGGTGGCAACAGTTTAAAAAGTGAATCAACTCAAAATGGCAAAAGGAAATTGAGCGAGTTTAGGCAAACAAAGCGTACTTTTGTCTTTTAATCTTGTGGGCGTATTTGACGTCTTATATTGCGGAAGTGAAAATAGTTTATTCCTTTTTTATCTATATACCATAATCTATATTCCCATAAAGCCAACACTAAGTAAATAATAATAAGAAGAAGAATAAAATTCTCTCACTTCTTTCATAGTAAATAAGGTTCTGTAGGGGAAAGAGATAACAGATTATTCGAATTTTTTAGATATTTATATGGCTATTTAGTCCGGATAATTGGAATTCTACTCTATTTCCGATTTTTTTTAATGGAATATTTTTAATTTAACAGCACCATTAAATTCATTCTCTCGAATGTTTTTACGAAAATTTGGCGACAAGGAAAAAAACGTAAAATCTGGCAACCCTCGGATTTATTCTCTTTTCCCCTGTAAGAGGTAAGCGTTCTCGTGAAACAAACAAGCGCTGACGATTGTTCAAGGTTATGAACGCGTCCGAAAACGGGCACAATATCATTGTTTGATATTCGATTTCAGACATTATGCGGGATGTCAGTACACTACCCGTGCACCGCCATCTTTAATTTAGTTATTTCACTGTCTCTGTCGTATTTGGGCCACGGTCAATTTCTGTCGAATTCAAAAACATGCCGCGATTGACCGATATTCCTGGAGAGTGAGGAAGAAGAAAAGATGCAGTTTTCATTCCACGATGGCGGAGACAGCGGTCGTTGCTCTTGGCAACCGAAGGAGCCGGCGTTTTCGTCACGTGACCTCCGCAGGTGTTCTTTTTCGACCTGACTCAGACGGGGAGAGCCACGTCATCCACAACTTGCGCTGGGTAGACGGAAAGAATGAAATTCTGGAAATTTTCATCGCGAATGCCGATGTGTTTGTTCAATAACATGTAATATCTAAATTTCAGAAGCGTTGTAAATCCTGTCACATCAAGCCAACCTAGATATCGAGCACGCAAATTCTATATTAACTTTCTGGAATTAGGATAAGCAGGTACAGTGGCTCCCAAAAGTATTCTTATATATCATTTCCATGCGATTTTGAATAAAACTAAACTTTCTTTTTAATACTGTCTTCACCCCCCACTCAAATTGAAAAATGTAAAGAGGCATAGCTAAAACAAGGCGTCAAAAATGATCGTACAGCGAAACATTTTCGTAAAATTTCATAAATAAAATTATCGTCTGCCACTTTTTAAAATTTTGGGCATTTTAATGAGGTTTTAAAAATTCTCTTGGCTTTATTCTTTGCTTGTTTACTTCGTTATATTTTATCTAATATTTATAAATGGCTCGGAGTCGTTAGGAAACAACAAATAACATTCGAAAATTGATCATTTTTCATCAGAAAAGTGGGAAATCGATCTGAGATATCGTTAAATTAGTAAATTTATCCAATTCTACGGTGCAGTATGTGATAAAACTCTTTGAAGAAGAAAATGGAATCGAAAATAAAGTAAGAAGAGGTCGTCCTGAAAAGTTAACTCAGCACGATCATAGATTTATAGTTAGAAAACTTGTGCAAATCCACGTTTGAGTGCTGTAAAGGTTTCTACAGATTTACTGAAAAATTTTCTACTTCAATTTCACCCGAAACTGTTCCACGAGTATTCAGATCAGCTGGATTACATGGACGCTCTGCTCGAAGAAATTTTTTGGAAGTGCAAAAAAATAGAAAGCTTATTCTTTCCTCCTAAAAATCAGAAGTAAATAATCCCGAAGCGTATTGGAATCGTGTCTTACTTGAAGATGAAAGCAAATTTAACATTTTTAGTTCCCATAAGGACCAAAACGGAGAAAAAACAAGGAGGAGCTTAATCCCAAGAATTTGGTTGAAATGGTTAAAGCATGGCGGTTGAGTTGACCTTGTGTGGGAGTGCATGTCAGCATCAGGATAATGTAATTTAGTATTTATTGATGACGTAATGAACCATGCTCTTTATTTAAATATTTTAAAGGATAATTTAAAATTATCCGCCCAAAATTTGGTTATTGAAGACAACTTTATTTTTTATTAGGATAACGATCCTAAGCAGCCCTGAACTTTCGCCTTTGCTGTGTCTGTAATTGCCCATAAATTCTGACCACGTCAATCACTAGACAAAAACCCGATAGAACGTATTTGGAGATACAGGTTAGAATACGAAGACATGAAATAAAAAGAAAACTGAACTAAAAATAAGAATGGAGGAACATTGATGCAGATATTACACACACACACACACACACAAAAAAAAAAAACTGAAAAGTTTCCGAGTTTAAATTGCGCCTGAAGGGTCGTTTTTGTAACATTCTGTGTGTTACCTTTGTTTATTAAATACCATGTTCTTCGTACTTAAACCATAAAATTCAGTTCAAGAACAATATCGCAAAATAATTTTAAAATGAGCATATCTTTAGAATTTCCGATACACAATCTCGTGCGCTGGAGATAAAAATGTTTTTTTTTCGTACAGTGTTGCCATTGCTCGCTTTG
>KK114126.1:175312-187143 GCA_000611955.2 Stegodyphus mimosarum | reverse complement strand
CAACGTTGCCATTGCTGGCTTTGAAATCTTTGAGTTTGTTAATCAAAAATTTGTTAAAGTTTTACAAAATATGAAATCGATAATAAAACAAATACCAAATTTCAAATTTGGGCTTCCAGATGCCCATATTCGGGTGGAAACGTTCAGTATTCAGAATTGGATGGCTCTACGTACCGTCGTTTTATTGCAAGGCGAGAAACATACATACATTTATGCAGATTCTTCATTATTTAATTTCTTTAAATATAATACAGGGCGATAATATTTGATGGCAACAATTTGAAAAGTGAAACAACGGTTTTAGTGAATCAACGCAAAATGCCAAAGCGAAATAGCCCTTTTGGGCAAATAGCCCTTTTGGGCAAATTGCCCCTTAGGACTGAAAAAACTTGTGAACTCTATGCCCAGGCGTTTGAAAGCTGTCATAAATGTGCTGCAAAATATCCTTCAAAATAGTACTACAATATTTACTAATATGTGCAGATTTCTTTAAAGTGTACGAAGCCTTTTGTGGGGTAACTTTTCTGTTACTTTTCGACTACTGATTCCGCCCCCTCCCCCCCAAAAAGTAAAAACTTACTATTTTCATAAAATAACTAATGCATTTTGGCTGAGAGAAATTTGTAGATATTATTAAAAAATTCTCATTCTCAAATATTAATTTCAATTAATGAATCAAGCAATATTTCACTGACACTCGTAAGTACGAACGCTTTTGGGAGCCTTTGTTTAGGTAGTACGATGCTACGTGTGATTTGACGTAATAGTTTAAAAGCGATTTCAAGCAGCGTACTTTAAGAAGACTCTTTAGCTTGTATTCACTGTTAGTAGGTACACTATAGCTATCTTAGCTATCGTGTATATAATATCAGTACGTGCACTAATAGCTATCCTATATAAGATTCTGTTCTGTTTCTGTGTTGTGAACATTCCATCTTTCAAACTCTTAAAACTTCGCCGACACTTTGGATTCATAAATTCATCTTTTTTTTTTTTTTTTTTTTTTTTTTTTTTTTTTTTTTTTTTTTCCGTAAATGAATGCCAGGATATCGGAAAGCATGACTGGAATTTACTGAAATCTGTATCTGCAACAGTATACAGCGTTTTATTTGAAATCATCTTGTAAAATCTACTTGTTTATCTTCTGCTGTAACAGCTGAAGTACGTGTAAAAACCACACAGAAGAAGGGCAAAAAGAAGCCTTTATTAACTTTTTAAAATTCACAATGCGTCGGCTTGGCCTAATACACATTGCGCCTCGCTCGGGTGGTAACTCAAATAACAAAAACTAAACTAAAAATTCGAAGATATTAACAAGTAGTAGAATTATTCTACAGAGCTCAGATAATTATGTTACTTAAACCTGCGTCAAAATCTAGTGGCAGCAAAGTAATAGGTTACGCCTCTTTAATCAGCAATAAAAGTAGATACAGAAGTACAGCACTTGCCAAAACTCTCTAACTTTCCCTTCTAGAACTCAGTATTTAAACCTTTTCTGCTCAAGGTAGAATTTGCGTTACTTCACGAGCGCTACCAGATTTAAATATTCTGGCATTGATAATTAGGGGAATGAAGGCTTATAGGAAAGAACATAAATTTAACTGGTTATTAAAATTAAATATAAATCCCTGCAATCTCAGTACTGGCATTAGCGCCGACAACAAAGCCGATGCGACTGCACCGAAGAATACTAGAATTAAGTGAAGCATCGAGGAACAAAATTTAAAGATGGCAATTTTTTTAGAATTTAGGGCACGTATTGGCCAGGAGAATTTCTGGGCGGCAAATTTTTTTTTTTAATTTGTGGAAACACCGGGTAGCAGAATTTAGAGGTTCCAGCCGAAAACATCGCGGATTGTTAATTATTCACCACAGCTAGATATGGATTATATCGAAATTCTGTCTGTTAGTATCTCTAGAAATTTTAGATATGCATTCTTTTCTTTTTCTGTGATTTCTTTTCAAATTTTTATTACAGAAGTCGGTATTTTATCTAATTCTCAGCTTGCAATTCTGTACTGAACGCCTATCATAAATGCACGTGCATAAAATTATGATATAGTGTGTTCTTTTCAACATTTCTGCAACTGTTAAACTGATAACTTTACATAGCATTACCAAATATATTATGTACGGTTTAATCGAAATTCCTTTTCTACATTTTTATAGTTCGAAATACATAAAAAATCGCAATGGAATAATTCCTGTTTTTCATTTTTGTGTCAATATTCAGTTATCTCTCATTAAAGATTTAAATGGTATCTGTATTTCACAATGTTTCTTATGACATTGTATGAATATGAATCACAAAGTTTCAGAACATACAGTGTCTCACAAAAGTGATGGGACACTTGTGCTTTACAAAAGGAAACTGTAGTAAAATAAATTAAAAAAACATGTAAAATTTTTTGTGGGTGTGTTTCATACTTAAATTTAGTAATAATTATTACATAACATACATTTTCTCAAAATATTAAAATATTAATTTAATAAAAATACAATTGTTTAGAACGGAGCAAAAAATGGCTCACATAAGTGATGGGACACTTACTTTTCCATCAAATATTTATCCAAAAATTTTACTTTTTAAAAGGTTTTAATATTTTGTTGGATTTCCTTTTACTTTTAAAACATGATTTAATCTTCTTGGGAAGGATTCGAGTAATTTTTCTGTGATTTGTGGAGTGATTTTACCCCATTCTTCTTGAAGCACCGATTTTAATTGTTGTTTTGATGAAATGGTGTGTTTGCGAATTCTTGATTCCAATTCTTGCCAAATATTCTCTATGGGATTTAATTCTGGAGATTGTGGTGGTGTTTTTATTATTTTAAGACCGTTATACAGCAGCCAGAGTCTAACGTTCAAAGCAGTGGGCTTGGGATCATTGTCCTGGTAGATTTTTAAATCGTAATAAAGGTTCAATTTTCGTGCTGAAGATTCAAATTTTGACTTAATATGCCAATATGCTTTTACTGATCCATTATACTGTCAATAAAAACAAGATTACCAACTCCAGCGGACGACATACACCGCCATACCATAACTCCTCCTCCACCATGTTTTACTGTTGGCACCAAGTTCTGTTTGCGAAATTGTTCCCTGAGTTTTCTCCACACCAAGATTCTACCGTCAGAACCAAATACAGCAAATATAACTTCATTCCAGCAATCAAAATTCTTATTTATGTTGGATTTTGCGAAAGCCAGTCTGAGTTTTCTATTCTTTTCACTTACGAAGAATTTTTTCCTGGCTGCTCTACCGTGATATCCAGTAGATCGAATTACTCTTCTAATAGTCTCAGGATTAACAATTACTCCATATAATGCTTGTAAATCAGCAGCAGCTTTAGGAGCACTGATTCTTGTATTTTTTTTAATATTTCCAACGATAATTCGCTTTATTCCACTGGATAGCTTTGATGGTCGGCCAGGTCTTCTTTTATCCTGAATCATATGATTCTCTTTATATGGTTTAATGATATTGAAAACTGTTGAATGACTCAAGTTAACTGTTTCAGTAGTTTCTCTAATAGATTT
The DNA here is from genome assembly GCA_000611955.2 of Stegodyphus mimosarum. Taxonomy (NCBI): domain Eukaryota; kingdom Metazoa; phylum Arthropoda; class Arachnida; order Araneae; family Eresidae; genus Stegodyphus; species Stegodyphus mimosarum. The sequence goes on along the minus strand of KK114126.1, from coordinate 183,606 downwards.
TCCACGTTCAATATGCAAATTAATAACTAATTTTCGAATTTCAGGCAAAGTTTCTTTTCGTTTAGCATTCATGGCTGCACAGAGCTAAAAAAACACAAAACTTCCAAAACAAACTGGAAAGAAATAATGCAGACGATTTTATAAATTATTGACAATTGCTTTTGAGTAAAAATAAAAACCCCAAAAAATATTTTTAGCCGATTTTTGTTGCATAGTTTAATGGTGTCCCATTACTTATGTGAGCCATTTTTTGCTCCCTAAACAATTTTTCTAAACAATTGTATTTTTATTAAATTAATATTTTAATATTTTGAGAAAATGTATGTTATGTAATAATTGTTATTAAATTTAAGTATGAAACACACCCACAAAAAATTTTTACATGTTTTTTTAATTTATTTTATTACGGTTTCCTTTTGTAAAGCACAAGTGTCCCATCATTTTGTGAGACATTGTAAGTATTTTTGAAAATCTTCACCATTTTCTCACTTAAAAGGAGATTGATTCAGTGAATGTTTAGCAATTTTAATCATTAGAAGAAGATACTACTTAGAATCCAATGGATTTTTCTGTGCTTTAAAAATGGCCCAAATAATCTTATTTCTAGACAAAAATATTATTCTACTCACCTTTTTGGCTAAGTAGTTTTTCCGCTATTGTTGTAAAATAATGTAAATATTTTGCAAAATACAATATTAAAGCACTAGAAATATACATTCAACGTGTTAAAAGTATCATACTGAATTATAAAGACCATTTCTGTATACTAGAATTCTGTAATGGCCGAATTAAAATTAGGTTAAATGCGTCAAAAAGAAAGAAATTTAATAATGAATAAAATTTTATTACGCTCATTTTTGTCGAAAAAGCAGCGACCTACTTAAAACGTTAAAAAAATAGGAATAAAATTTAGGCGGAATGACTTTAAAATAAAAACAAATTTTTCTAGGTTACCATCAGTTTATAAATTACTCGAAAACAAATAATAAATAGCATTCGAGTTATCTCTGTCTTGCGCAGACGATTTAAAAAAAAAGGAGGAAGAATTAAAAAAATTGTTTTGTTGTCTCAGTGGTTTGTCTTTTACTAATATGCCAATTTTCGCATCATCTTGACAAGCTTATAGAGTTAACAGCTTTGTATTTTATTATCATAAGAATATAAAATTACTATTTACAAAGTAGCAGTTTTGGTTGAATTGCTGTTGGTTGTGGTTAAGGTAATTTATTTTGATTTATTGATTTTTAACAAGTGAAGGAAAAACTTCTCTACTCTACTTTGTGTCTTCTAAAGGAGATTAGAATACATTTGTCTCGGATTTTCAATACACTGATGATTTTCGCTTTGTAAAAAAATTGACTGGAATTCTGATCTAAATATTAGTACTGATGATAAACGATAACTTCAGTTTTATTAAAACTATGAAAATCATAAACTTTAACGTAAACATAAGCTTGTTAATATCTAAAGAAACGCAATTTTCGAAGACGTAAAAAAGCACATAAAAGCGAGTTGAACCTGCGAGTCAAGAGTAAAATTCTTTGCAACGCAAACGATCAACTTCTTAGAAAACTGGCAACCGAAATTATGTCATTAGGATATTGATAATTCGTTAGAAGTATTAACACAAGTGTATTCTAAAATTATCTTCCGAATCAGTCTTTGGATTCCTTTATTGTTAGAAGTTACATTTCCTTCACGCAATGATACTTTATTGTTAAATTAAATGACTTTAACCTTGAGTGTTCCAAGTAATTAATTACAGAGAAATCTTATTACGAATGGATTACTAGTGCTATTCTTTCTTCGGTTTGAATGATAATTCGATGACTGTGTTTCTGTGTTTTGAGGTTGCGGTTCACTAACTGTATACATCACTCATATTTAACATCAAGTTTTTTATCTGGAACGGTAATTTTTAAATGTGTTGATTCAACCATCCCATCCAAATAAATTAACAATGAGCACTGTTTTAATAAAGGTAACTTTTATTTTTAATTCGGGAATCATTTATTTGTTTTTATTAAATGCATAATTACAAAACCTTGCAGTAACAAAAGTATGACACGGTAATATTGACTTAATATGATTGTTGCGAGTTAATATTTGAGTTAATATAATTGTTGCGAGTTAAATGATCCTTGATGTTTCTTTAAATCATAAGTCCAGGTTGTCAGGACTGAGTGTTCTTCGAGTAGCTTTAGCAAACATGTTGAAGTAACTCCTTAACCTAAAGTCCTGATCTGGAACAGGGAGCTGAAATAAGCTTTGTTCTGGTGTAGATACTGTGCTGGAGAATAACTGCACTTGAAAGGGATTTAAAATCCTCTTTTATTAATTCACTATTATTTACACACTTCCCAACTCGGGAGGGATACAGAAAGTAAAAGACCACACTTGGGCCTAACTTAACAATCAAATAAATTTATACTAAACCTAAATAGAAATTTAATTAAACTTTGCTCGCAGAGCAAATCGCGGAGTTGGCCTGTAACTAAATGGTGCGTAGCAAGAAATACTAATACTAGCGCACTTCAATTTATTTCAATATGCAATCACGTAGTAAGCACTATGGCTTATAATTTTAGCTGCTAGCAGGTCAGGCGAACGTCGAACAGAATGGCCGTGATCCGAGACTAAAAGCTCTCTCACACTGAGAGGTTTCTACCTCTGGTTTAAATAGTACTTGGCTGTACTTTAAATTAGCATAAGCTGAAAACGCGCGCTTCTTCTGACGGGAAGTTGAAACAGAGAAGAGATAGAAAGATTTAAATTAAAATAAAACTTTGTTAGTTTAACTAAAACCTTACAAGGTAAGCAGGGTTTGGTTTGTTTTTTTAATTATGACAAAGCACTTGAGGCTATCTGCCTATGAGGAGTGGAGGACTTCTAAGTCTTCGTGGAGGACTTTGTAAATGAAACTGGCTCGTATACACGTTACACATGGGGAAAACCACAAAATAGCCCATGCAGCCAGCCTGTTCGCCGGGATTCGAATCGCGGACCGACCTACCAGTGTTTAGCGGCTTTACCTCTCGGCTGCTGGTGGGGCCCCTTAGGAACGAAATTGCCTACATCTCGTCTTCTAACTAAGCTATTTTTGCAATTCCAAAGCCGTTGCACTCAGAACTAAAAAGTCTACAATTATGTACAACAAATAAACACTTAACTACAAGACAAGTGACCACAAATTAAATTAAACATAAAGTAAAACAAAAGTAAAAACAATACAAACTGCTACAACAACACAGAAAATCAAAAATACAATAAAAAAGGATTAAAATATTTACAAATGTTTACGACAATATGCACAAAAGTAAGAATTCTGAAACTTTAAAACAGCTTCTTCAAAGTCGTAGAGACCCCACCCTCATTTTTACCCGTAACCATTATTACCGCACAGAGAGAACTGGTTTTGTTTACTAAATTAGAGGCTCCGACGTTTTCCTCCCACTAATCGTTGCCATGGCTGTGTTGCTTGGTTTGGACGCAAGGAATAGACTTGAAGTGCCTATTTTGAAGAAACAGACTACAGCAACACTTGGCAAACTCTACTTGTAGATTCATTATTAGTCAGATTCCAAGAAGCGTAATCGCATCTCTGGATTTTAATTCGCCGGGATAGGATTTTACATAGCGAAAATAAGACACTTCTTATAAGTGAAAATAGGACATTTCAAAGTGTAAAAGAACTTTTTATAAGCAGCGATTTTTTATTCATTTTCAGTCTTCAATTTTTAGCCCAAAGGACGTTAGCTAGAAGGTCTGTTAATTTCGTTCGGATATTTTGCTTTGGTTCACTATAAATGTCGGTTCACTTTTCAAACTGTTGCCACCAAATATTACAGCCCTGTGTTATATTTAAAGAAATAAAATAATGAAGAATCTGCATAAATATATGTATGTTTCTCGCATTGTGATAAAACGACGGTACCTACAACCATCCAATTCTGAATAACGAACGTTTCCACCGGAATCTGGGCATTTGGAAGCCCAAATTTGGAATTTGTTTTATCATGTATTTCATATTTTGTAACACTTTAACGAATTTTTGATTAAAAAGCTCAGTGATTTCAAAGTGAGGAATGGCAACACTGTACGGGACAAAAGAAATAATGATAATAAAAAAAAAAAAAAAAAAACCTCCGCTCGCGAGACGCTGTATCGGAAATTCTAAAAATATGCTTGTTTAAAAATTATTTTGCTATAGTGCTGTTGAACTGAATTGTATGGTTCAAGTGCGAAGAACATGATATTTCATAAATAAAAGAAACCCACAAAATGTTAAAAAAACGCCTCTTTGGGCGTAATATAAAACCTGAAAGCTTTCAGCTTTTTTAGCCCAAAAGGCGTTAGCCCAGAAGGGCTATCAATTTCGTTTTTGCATTTTGCGTTGGTTCACTATAAATGTCGATTCACTTTTCAAATTGTTGCCACCAAATGTTAGAGCCCTGTGTGATATTTAAAGAAATTAAATAGTGAAGAATCTGCATAAATGTATGTATGTTTCTCGCATTGTGATAAAACAACGGTACATAGAGCCATCCAGTTTTGAATAACATAACCTTCCTCTGAATATGGGCATCTGGAAGCCCGAATTTGTAATTTGAAATTAGTTTTATTATTGATTTCATATTTTGTAACACTTTATTTATCTCAGCGCGCGAGACTGTGTATCGGAAATTCTAAAGTTATGCTCATTTTAAAATTATTTTGTGATATTGCTGTTGAATTGAATTTTATGGTTTAAGTGAGAAGAACATGATATTTGATAAATAAAGGTAGCACACAAAACGTTAAAAAAGCACCCTTTTGGGGCGTAATGTAAAATATGAAAGCTTTCAGATTTTTTTTTTCTTTTTATGTTATTGATTACTTCAATACTTTTTCGACCATTACTTTCTAGTTTGTCACCAAGAAATTTATAATTTATTTTTATTTAATATTATTTTGAAATCATATGTAAGAAATGTAATTCCTTTTAAGTTAGATATTTAGTTATTCTTTCGAAGAATGTCTCAAAGCTAATTATGTTTGAATGTATTTTTGATTCACTGTAACCACTTATTGGAGTGTTTCATTCTCTGATGTGATCTCAACTCATGATATTCATTTTTTAATGATGAAACTAGAAATTCAGATTGCTATTTTTGTAATATATAAATCCATTGTGCTCAATAGTGTCCAGACGGTGTTACATCAAGTAATATTAAATGTAAATTTACATGCATATGAAAGCATTGAAAAATTGATTTATATTCTGTACACTTTTCTTAAATGTAAAATGCAGAGGGAATTTCTAAAGAGCGACCAACATATCTGTGATTAAAAATTAAGCATCGGTACTGAACATCACTTTTTCGAAGCGACCATTTTTATACAAGATCGTCTGAAATGGTAAGTGGTTTCTTAGGTTTCATTGTACGTATATTTAGAATTTAAATATTCCCTTGGCTGAGCAAACGAACCCAATAAATTTTTTTCTGAATTCGATTCTTGGTGAATGAAGTGAATTGTAGTAGGTTTTCATGATACTTCTTATATGTGATGTAAATAAGATTTATACATATAAGTCGTCTGGCCTTTCTCAGAGATTTTGTGTGCCTTGCGCTAATCAATACACATCCTTTTAGACCTTGATTTGAATCGGCAAAAATCTACCTAAACTGGAACACATTTAAAAGTACAAACTCTTGCACCTGGCTCTCTTCTAACTCTTTTTGCTTCTTCTCTCCCCCCCCTTCTTTTCATCAAGAGATAGACCGTACCACTTTTTTTTTTTTTAGTTTGTATGCGAAATAAAGCATGGAAAAAAATAATTTTTTTATTTTTATTTTATTTGATTCCAGCTGAAGTACCTGACGTTGGTACCCGGTTCTAAGTAGATTAAAGAGGCTTCATTCAGGGAAATGAGTTTTTTCGAACTCTCAAGTAGACATTGATTTTTCTCTTGTTTTGGTTCAAGGTGAATTGTGGAAAATTTTAACAAGCTAAAAAAAAAAAAAAATAAAGCAATGTAGGTCCAACATGGCGTGATGTAACTGTTTTAGAAAGAAGAAAACTGATACTTACTTTGTAATCATTTGTGCTTTTTTTTTTTTCTTTTTTTTTTTTTTTTTTTGAAATGAACTTTCGGAAATTCTTCATCCATTTTGTCTGATTTCATCATATTTCAAAACATGATAAAAAAACTGATAGAAAGCACACTTAAATTCTGCTTTACAAGTTCTACACAGTTCTCAAAAATAAACGAACATGGTGCCATCATCCTAACTGACGAAGGTAACACAGCAACAGTGATGGGAATCTAAAATGGGTAATGTCATTTCAAAATAAAAACTGTGCATAAATACTGATATTTATTTTTTATGAAAAAAAATTGTAAGTTCCTTAACTAGCATATATGAATTCCGTTGATAGTGGGAGCGCAACAACGGCGACGTAAACCTAAAATGGCTGTCGTTCTAGTATAAACGCCCTGAATGGGGAATCCCGTGCGATGATCTATCCAAATCGTATGTAGATAGTGACCTTCCTCCTCTTTTGAAGGTCATGTGTGCAAAATTTCATCAAGATCGTAATAAAACTGCTAGATTTGTATAAATGACCTCACAAACAAATGGACACTAGTCATTATATATGGAGAATATTTTAATGTATCCAGCCAGAGTAATTTCAAGTGCTAATAATTAATATTAAATGAAATGAATTTACATTTATTACTATTAAACCGCTTAGCTTGTTATTTAACAACAGAATACATTTGAAACAAAAAATTATCTTAGGCTTTTCTGAACGACAGTGCGCAAATGCGTGAAAGATAAAAATATTTTAATTAAAGCAGTATCAACACATTTCTCTTAAATCCCTGATTTTGTTTATTAAATTTGAATGACAAATATACAGGGCGTTTCATATTGAATGGGACAAAAAGAATACTTTAGTACAAATTCTGTAGTTGATTTATTAAGCCGGAACAGTTCTGAAACAACGAATTAGTTCTCAAAGTACAATTTTACAAGTTTTATCTGGCAACACCGAAAAATCTTCCGGTTACTAAATCGCCGATAGGGGCACTGTCGATTAATAGCGTTTAAAGTTAATCGTTAGGATTTTAGGGCACGGAAAATCCATATGGTGTAATGGAACATGAGCATGATTCTGCAAATGTGAACGTTTTCTGCGCCATTTCCAACAGTTGTGTTTCTGATCCTTTTTTCTACGTGGAAAAGTCGATTAATGTGGGCATTTACCAATATATGCTATCAGAGTGGTTGTTCCTTCCGTTGCAGCAAGCGATTCCCGTCTTCATTCTGCAACGAAACGGTGCTCCACTACATTGTATAAAAACGTACGCCAGTACCTGAATGATAATCTGCGCCATGGCTGGACTGGCTGTGTTGTGTCAAACGACATGCCACTGTTTTGTTGGCCACCGAGATCTCCCAGATCTAACCCCTTGTGATTTTTTCCTGTGGGGGTTTTGTTAAAGGGAAAATATTCCTTCCTCCATTTCCCCGAACTAACAGCAACTAAAGCAGCGGATAACTGAACTGATCGAATCATTAACAAAGTATATTCTATCACAAGTATGGCAGCAACTAGAATACCGCATAGATATTTGCCGTGTCACCGGAGGGGCACACACAGAACATCTATAGAAACTTGGATAACTATGGTTTCACTGTTAATTTCATTTACCAAAGTAAAGTAATTACAGCGTTCACAAGTAAGCTTTCTTTTTGTCCCATTCAATAAGAAACACCCTGTATTGCTTTTTCTCGAATAGAAACACACTTGTTTCATATCGCTAAGTTTTCTGATTAAATCTGAAATTTAAATATCTTACGCTTTGCAGAGTGGCAAGGCAATGCTCTTAAATCGCTGTGTTTAATTTAAAATTGTATTAAATTAGCACAAAATGTATATACATAAAGAGTGTGGGTCCCGTAGAGTAGTTTTTCGAAGTTTGATGTAAACAGTGACCTTCCTCTTGCTTTAACGGTCAAGCGTGAAAAATTTAATCAAATTAGGAATAAAACTGTAGATTTTTATAAATTGGAAACACAGGGGTATTCTTCTTTATTTATGTCGTAAATGTATATATAAGTTTATTATATCCAATAAACAGGTGTTATTTATATGTATATTAATATATAATTCATTATTAAAGTAAGGAAATTTTTGTTTGAGTTCATTGCGCTTAAACGATGCTTAAATTTAAATTTTTTACAGCCCTTTTGGGTAACGTAATTTCAGTTTTAAGTTATTAAAAATGCTACTCTCGCTAAAAT
>KK114126.1:138233-166959 GCA_000611955.2 Stegodyphus mimosarum | reverse complement strand
TTTTGTGTAATTTCTGTATCAATATTCATCCATTCTTCCATCACGACTGTTTGAGTTCGCTTTTCGTTTTGATGTCGTGTTTTCGTACTCTAACCTCCAGTTCTTTCCAAATGTGTTCTATGGGTTTTAAATCTGGCGACTGAGGTGGTGTTTTCAAAACCTGTGGGCAATTATAGAGACACCACAGGCGGACGTTGAGAGCCGTATGCTTAGGATAGTTATCATGATAAAAAATAAAGTTGTTTCCAATACCCAAATTTTGGTCTGATAATTTTAAATTGCCTCTTAAAATATTTAAATAAAGAGAATGATTCATTATGCTATCCATAAATACAAATTACCTAGCGCTGATACTGCCATACCCCTCCCCCACACACACAACAACACCTCCACCGCCATGCTTAACTGTTCCAACTAAGTTCTTAGAATGAAGTTCCTCATTTTTTCTTCTCCATACAGTTATTCGACCACTGCGACCAAAAATGTTAAATTTGCTTTCGTCAGCAAATAGGACATAATTTCAGTATGTTTCGGGTGTATTTAACATTGATTTTGAACCATTGAAAGCCTGTGCTTTCTGTTTTTCTCACTAACAAAAAAAGTGTTTACTAGCAGAACGCCCATGTAATCCAGCTTCTCTGAGAACTCGTCGAACAATTTCAGGTGAAATTGAAGTAGAAAACTTTGCATTAAATTCTGCAGAAACTTTTAAAGCACTCAAACGTGGGTTTTTTACAAATTCTCTAATAATAAATCTCTCATCACGTTTAGTTAACTTTCTCAATCGACCTTTTTTTAACCTTGTTTTCGATCCGATTTTCTTCTTTAAAGCGTTTTATCACATACTGCACTGTAGAATGGGATAAATTAAAATTTAGCGCTGTGGTGAAAAATTATCAACTTTCGAATGCTGTTTGTAATTTCTTTACGACTGCGACCCATTTTTCAATAATAAATAGAATATTATGAAGTAAACAATAAAAAATTAAAGCAAACGATTTTTTAAATGCCACCACAATGCAAAAATTTAAAAAAGCGGCAAACGATCATTCTAATTTTGATTATATCCAAAAACATTTCAGTGTACGAAGACTTTTGTGAGATAAAATGTTTGTCATTTTTTTATTATTAATTTCTTAAAAATGAAGTTTCGCTATATTTAAAAAATATTTCATGTAATTTTGTTACGAATAGATTATAGATCTTATTATTAAAGTTTACTTTTAATTAATGGATAGAGCCCTATGTCAATGAAAATCGTAACTGTACGAACACTTTTGGGAGCCACTGTATCAGTACCGTAAGTTATTATAATCTGAATATATAGATAGTCTTATGCCAATACTGGCTAGCTAAGATAAAAAATCTGATTGAAAGTCGTTTCTATATACTACAATAATTCCTCCCCTCCGGAAATTATTAGGAGAATCACGTGATAAAATGAAACGCGCAAAACCGAAAGAACTTCCTTTAATATTTTTATATCCGCTTCCAAACTGATTTTTTGAAAAAAAATTAAGTGATTAATATTACACAGCATAATTCAAAGTTATTATCAATTATTTTCTTGGACATTTTATCGTGATTTGTAGGAGAAACAATAAGATTTCCCTCTACATCTACACATGTTCAGTGATGAAATAACATAGCAAACAATAATTTTTACGCCCATCAAGAAAGATTAATTACAAGTGGTCTGCGATTGATGACATGAAATAACAACATAAAAATCTTATTTTATCTTTTCCCCACAATCTCTTTCGCGGCGTGTAGTCAATAGCAATTCTATTACAGAGAGCTACAGAACAAATATTTGCTTTACACTTATCGATAAGATATCGTGTGGTTATCGATTATTTCATAAAAGTTCTTTGAAAGCCAAAGTTAAATTGTAACCTTTGCCTTTACAGTAATTTTGCTAGTGATTTACGATTTTCCCAAATATCGTTTGTTAAGAACTTTACCGATAATTAACTCGGAAAATAAACTCGGAATATGATTTTTTTATAACTGTGTTTCCTTATTTTTATTTCATGATATTATTATTATCATCAATCTTCCATTTACTACTGCTAACAATAATCTGGGGGGGACTGCAGGAAGAGTTAACTATTAATTAATTAATTTTTTAATTAAAGAACATAAAATCTTATTTTTAAAATAAGTTCTCCAAAATGACAAAACCAAATCCTTGGGAGGGGATTGCTACGATTTTATTTCAGCGTAAATTAATGCCAAGTGGAAACTTATTTAATAAAGAAAAACTTAAATCTTTTCCTTTATAGAATGACAGGCGCCATACAGTTTTCAGCAAAAAGATATCTCCGCCAACGTTGCCTATTAGCTCGTCAATTTAGTATATTGATGTTAACTCTTATCACGAAATTCTTGTTTTCAAAATAAGTGTTATCAGCGAACAGGTTAAAAAATGTATAATTTTATTTCCTGCTTTATTTATTGAAACAATTAACCTAACGATAACCCAAAGACCTGAGGATACTAACCTAAAGATAAGGATTTTTTAAAAATATTCTTACTAAACGACATGTGAGTGTTATTGGTATTGTTCTGTTTACTTTTATATTCGCTCTCACGAGCTTGGCGAAATTATAACTGAGATCTTGGCTCAAATCTAAAATCGCCAAATATGGTTGGGGCCGCTGTGACAAATAAATTTCAGATTACTTCTTACATTTAAAAAAACTGGTATTTTTCTGTTTCGTCAGTCGCCAAATGTGCCCAAATCAACAAATATTATATCGCGTCATAAATCTGTGCAATGCCAAGGCTGTTGCTCTTCCCATGTGCACTGCGATCTGTTTTTGCTTAAAAGTTCAGAGAACTGCAAAAATTCGAACTTCAGCATTGGGTACACTAAACATTATATATTATATTATACGATACATTACTGCTACAGCAAGTCAAGTTTCCCGACCCCCAAAGGAAGCTTTATGTATTGTTAAGGTTACCGCCATCTAGTTAAATTTCGTGCTAAGTTTTATGTCTGCACTAAGTAATACTTCGTTAACAGAAAAGTACTGAACAATTTTACCATAGTCAGAATGAGTTGATTCCGAAAGTATGATTTCTTGATTAAATATATCAAATTGGTGCATGTCCTGCGCGTGTAGTGTAGTGAACGAAAAAAATCCAAGACTTAAATATTCAGAAACGGTGTGCATATACTTCACTGAATATCTTGCTCATGAGTCTTGCAACAAATTATGCTTTCAAGAAGCAGAATCTTTTATTTTAACAAAAACAAATCCGAGAATTGAAAATAATGCACTCTCGAAGGGGTTTTCTTAGGTGTTAAAAGGGTTAAAGCTTAACCCTAATTCGTATTAAGAAGCGAAAGGGCAGATATTATTTATTTATAATTACTTTTTTTCGCACTGATAAGCTAATCTATACTACTAAAAGAATCTAGTTGGTTTGTTTATGGCATTATTTACTCCGGAACGGCGAGGAGTTGAGCTTCGAGAGAGGTACTACTCCCCCCCCCCGGATTCCAAAAATTCGTGGGAAGCTATTTCGACTATTCTCATCTTCTTACGACTTTAATTAGCCGAGATATTGATTAAATCCTCTGAAAACGTTAATTTTCGCTCTCATTTTTCAGGGTGGCAACAGTCTCGAGCGCTGGAGATAAAAATTTGCTTTATTTCAAAAAGTGTTGCCACTGCTTGCTTTCAAATCGTATAATTTGTTAATAAAAAATTTCGAAGTTTTACAAAATATGAAATAAAAATAGCATTGCCAGACAATAAATATGTTACTCCGATTCCCAAAATTCCTGGGAAGCCATTTCGACCATTCTCACTGTCGTACGACTTAAATTAGTCGAGATATTACATAAAAACTCAGAAAACAGTAATTTCGCACTCATTTTTCTGAGTGGCAACAGTCTCGCGCTCTAGAGAATAAAAATCTGCTCTATGTCGGAAAGTGTTGCTACTGCTCGCTTTCAAATCGTAGAGTTTGTTAATACAAAAATTGTAAGTTTTACAAAATGTGAAATAAAAATAGCACTGCCAAACTTTAAATATATTATTATTATATAAGGTCATATTTTGACGTTGAAGAAAGCACGCGATCGCATGTGACGTCATTGCATGTCGAAAATTTTTCGTTAATGTTAGCATTTTAAATAAATAGCTGCTGCTGGCTGTTTTAGGTTAGGATAATTGACACGATATGTTACTGCCACGTTAATTCTTTTATTGGTACTGAGAAAAAAAGTACTTTGTTATATTACATTAAATTTAATTCATGACGTCATACATATACATATTAAACTGAAGTATCAAAAGTTTTTGTTTCCTTGATTGGCAACAAAAAAATTATTTACGAATTGGTTGTTGCTTGACAAAAATGAACTGGTTTCATTCAGACCCAAATGTTTTTATGCATTTTATTTTCAGGTGTACAGAGAACTTATAAATTTTGCTTTGGCCATAGCCCGCTCGTATATTTTTAAAACGTGGAAAAGTAAACAAAAGATATTACGATGCGTGGATGGAGAAGAATTACATTTTCTGGTGCGGCATGTATTTAACGAAACGAAAAGAATCTCTTCCGAAAGACTTAAAAAGTGAAATCAACAATCTATTTGCAGAAAACTCTGTTGGCATCAAATAACTGCAATTAACAACGAATCTCGAATAGAATACAAAACGGATTTCTATTTTCGAGAATGACTCAGCTACAACTGATGTATCACCTCGAAGAATACAATTAAGCCTTCACAGCTTGCAAAGCGTTTTTCCTAACAGGAAGACAGACAGACACCTGTAACTTGGTGGATCACGAAAAGAAATTCTAGTGACTTCCTTTAATACAGCGGCGTAGGTGTACAAATTAAAGGAAAACAGATTTGTTTTTGACGCTTCTTCTCGCACAGATAAATACTGAAGTTCCTTGAAAGCGGAGAATGACATATAATATTTAATCTCCTGTGGCGTTATTCCAGATTTCTGTACCCTCACTTTATATCTGAGATGTTATTTAAATATCTTTTTATTTTACATTATGTTACTCAGTCCAGAAAACTGTTATTATAAACACGCCTTTGGAGTTTGCTTATGACCTTGAAAGTTTCTCCAGTTCATTGTTAAAAAAGAATCTAGTGTGATTTTCTGATGAGTTTCCTGTATCACCCACGGTTTACAGGTCATAAATCATGCATAATAGAACAAGTTCCGCCAAATCTAACGGATCGGTTTAAATGAAAAATTTTTAAGCATAGCCACCATCAATAATAATAAATTTCATATAGGAAATCTTACATCTAAAATTTTCACCGATAAAATTTAATTGATTTAATAAATTGAAGAATTTTTGAAGAATTGAAGAATTATTTTATTATGTGCATCCAAGATAAGGAAAATATAAAATCCTAATTTTAATATGCAATATAATTTGGCAATTTTCTTTCCATTTTGAAAATAATATCATGCTGGTTACAAATCCTTCTAAACTGCATCATTTCAAAAAATATTTTTGGTATAGAATTATAGAGAAAGTTGTCGAATTTTCTATTCGTTGTTGAGAGAAAAATTAGAAAATTAGCAGAAAAATCTGCGCGTAGTGCTGCAAAATTTATTCCACCTAATATGGGAAATGAAATATAAAAGAATTACTTAAGGATTTTAAGAACCATGATCCCCTACCCATTTCTATTTTTATGAATTTGCAAATTTTTTATATACATTTGGAACAGAAAAAGCAAAAGAAAAAGTTAAAATACTAAAAAACAGTGAAAACCGAAATCAATCTTTTTATTCAAAGCTCCAAACAGAACTTGTCAAGGGAAAAGTGTATTAAAGCTTTAAATAAAGTCAAGTAACTGAACAACAAATCGAGTTTCATTTCGATCAACTAACCGAGACCTCTATTGTCAATTAGCACTATTATTTTTAATTCTAAACAATTTTTTTATACAATGCTTCAATAAACCTATACATATTTGAAGCTGTCATCGAATTGGTCTCTTTTCCCTACTCGTTTTGCTGTTCGAACACAAATAGAAAATAGAAACGAATAATACATTTAATGTCGAAATAAATTTTATAATCAAGGGGAAAATTTGGACTGATTGCAATCGAAAGAAATATTTATAAACAAGGGGGAAAATAGAAATAAAAATAATAAAAATAATAATAAAAATGAAACGCTGTACAAGTTACAATGTAAAGCTCAAATTTTTTATCGAAAAATTTGATTGTCAAATGTAAAGGCTAAATAAGTTCGAATGCGTACTAAAAATGAAAATACTTTTGCTAAAAATGAAAATATTTTTTTATATTATACTATACTACTAGTAAAAGGAAAGGAGAAAGAAATGCGACTTTTCGAGGTGAATTTAGTAAAAATGTTACATTTGGAGGGGTTTTGCACAAACAAATTATAATGTAAAAACTAATTATAATGAAGAAATGCTGTCTACCTGAAGGTATTCATTTCCAAATTGTGAAAGTAGTAATGCTACGGGGTTGCCTCTCTGTATGTCAGGGCATTCAAACTGCTACGTAATTTGCGACTTTGTTTCTTAGCTTATGAGCTTTAGAAAGGAGGGGTCCAGATTTGTGGGGGGGTATAGGAATGTGTTGGACGGAAGCGCTTGAATGACTAGAGAACTGAAAAAAGCGATTGCTTGTAAAAGTTGGCCTAAAAGTTTCGGAAATGGAAATTGTAATGGTTAGTAAAAGGTCGTTTTCACGCATTCGAGCTATAAAAACGTCTTGCAGAAAAGAAACAGGCTCTTAATTAGTAAAAGTTCAGTGGCCAGCTAATTAGAGAGTATTTATTTATGTAAAAGAAATAGTAACTTAATTCATTCATGTAGAATGTCAAAGATAGAGTTCTTAAGTATTAAATTACATATATACATTAAATTCTTGTTAAAGTCATTCACAAATTGCTGCCTTTGTTATGTAATTCTTATGCGTCGGGCAATCCAAAAATTCCCGGCATTTCGTTCCGACTCTTTTATTACCACAAATAATTATTTTTATTACCATTATATTTATTTACTGCTGGAATTCATAACAGGCAGTGTGACGGCAGTGTAGCTGAAAGTATAGGAGTATATGGTGATCAGTTGGCGTAATGCCAAAGTTCGAACAAAGAGCGAACTTCATGTGCAGATCGGGGGGGGGGAGGAACTAGAGATCTTGTTAGCCTTAAATACTTTACTGTTACGATTTTTTAAAGAAAAACAGCTTTTATGAATAGTTTTCAAGATTTCGGAATGGACAGGATCGCTTGAAGAGGAGAGTCGCTGTAGAAGACCTCCTCCCCCCAAAAAAAAAGATATATAAAAATGTTTTATTCCGTTACAGTGTTGCCACTGCTCGCTTTCAAATCGTTGATTTGATTAATAAAAAATTCATTAATGTTTTACAGAATATGAAATATAAAATTCGAAATTCAAAATTCAACTTCCAGGTGCACATGTTCTCGTGGAGGACAACGTTATTCAAAATTTATTGGCTCTAGGTACCCGTCGTTTTTTTCACAATGCAAGGAACATACATATACATACACACAGATTCTTCATTATTTAATTTCTTTAAAGATAATACAGGGCGATAGTATTTGGTGGCAACAATTTGAAAAGTGATTCAACGTTTATAGCGGATGGCCGTTTCGAGACTAATAGCCCATTCGGGCTAACGTCCTTTTGGGTTGATGATGAATAGAAGTAAATAAAACTAATAATTAAATCAGGTGTTTGAAATAAACTGGCATTAAATAGGAAATTAAAGTAAAAAAAAATATATTGGAAAAATTGAGGTAACAAATAAGCTAAAGATATACAGGGCATTGGTAATTTTAAATCGAACCTTCCGATTATCAGCCGCTTATGCATTCAGTTGGCCGCCCAGACGGCATAGTGATTAGGGGAGCCACTGCGGTATCGAAGGGCCCGGGTTCGAATCTCGGAGAAGGTATGGATGTTTGTAAATGTGTAGTTTCTTTGTGGCAGGGGGGCATTAATACGAAGTACGAAAGTAGACGAAAGTACGCTCGTGTGATTTAATGCCAGGGAAGAGGGTTGGTGCACTTCCTCAAAATTAGGGGGGGATTAGAAATCCACCTCCTTGGGGCTCTGGCAATCATGCTTCCATGAATTATATTGTTACGTGCGTACGGGTTCGTTATAAATTGAATGCACAAGTCGTTAAAAAGTTAACAAAAATTTATTCTTTCCACAAGAAATAAATTAAAATGCTGAAATATTTCTTCACAGATATTTGCACAATATCACAATATCTCAAACGTTTAGCAAAAACTCAGTCAAAGCAGATACAATAATTCTATCTCACAGCGAAATCGCTACAATGAATACAGCATTAAGTAAACAAACAGCGGTTCGCTTTTTACAGCTACAAGTATAACAGCAACAACAACAACAACTAACTGAGATGAGGTGTTTCACCTCGGCTTTTATAAGCTTTTTTAATTATCAGTAGAACAATCACGATTTTTCTAGATTTTTCTGGATGGCAACAGTAATTACGAGATATTTATTTATTAAGCATTAAATGCACGCGCTCTTTTATTTTTATTGCTATTTTTTTTTCGACGTAGCTTTCTCTTCAAAAATCGTCTGCGTTACTAAGCCAACATGAAGCAAATCTAATGACAATTCTAAATAAATAGCCAAATAAATGTGAAATTCGTAACAATATGGACAAGACAGCAACACAACAACATGCATTTAAGTATACCACAGAGGCACGCGACGAGGAGTGAAAAAAATACGATTTTAACAAAGAGTAACTCTGGCAGATTTTTCCTCTAAAACGTCTGGACGAAGAATTTTAGATCAAGTTCAGAGGGTTTAGCTTGAACAGTTACTTTCCTAACATAGTTCGAAAAAATTATGCAGTTTCTTTTGCTTTGAGGAAGTTATAAATTTCCGTTTGAATTGTGGGAAAATATGAGAAGAAAACAAATGAAATCTTAATATAAGCAAATGTGCTGGTCATAATGCAACTTCGAATTTCTTCGAACAAATCTGACTGAAAAATTGATTAACCACGAACAAAAAACCAGGGTATTTCAGTCAACGCGAAGAAAAGTGCAACATTAGAAATATTATTTGTAATCCTAATAAAGTAAGTAAGTCAAATTGACTCAGCTCAGTCAATTTCACTGAATAAGTCAGTCTTTTCTAGTCAATTTCACTGAATAAGTCAGTCTTTTCTAGTCAATTTCACTTAGCTCAGTCAGCTTGACTTACAGAAGCTCAGCGAATGTTTGATGCGTCTGTTAATCCAGAAATTGTAGAAGTATTTTCAGAAAATGTATGTTTTACAGACGAATAATAGAAGAAAACTCTTTCTCCATAAAGCGAAGCGAAGGTCATGAACACAGTTGTAAATACCGCTCCAGAGGCCAAAAGATTACTTAGTTCAATAAATCATTTTAAGTTTGAGCCTTGGCAAATGTACTGGCTGCATGATTGCTTTTGTGTTTTTCACGAGCCAGTTCTCCTTAGAATGTCCTCCACGAAGGCATTTCTTCTCTTAAGTAGATAGCTCTCGTGGCCCCAGCAGTGTCCATGGTGTTAAGGACTGCTGAATGATAGTTGTTTTTCCCGGATTCGAAACTAGGCGAATGGGTTGGCTGCTATTTATCTCAATTTCATTCGAATCTGTTGCCATTCAGCAGAATGTAAGATCTTTCAAACTGATTCTGTCTGCTGGGTTAACAAAAGCTATCTGAAAGCGATAGGTGCAGTTCTTAGAATATTTGTTTTATATTTTTTAATCGGATTTATTTAAATAATAAAAATGCATTTAATTCATGATGTGTCTACATAAAATATGCAATATTTTCATAGAATGACGGAATATTTTTTTAATTATTTATTTCATATTATGTAAAATTTTAATGAATTTTTAGTTAATAAATTCAACGTCATAAAATATTTTATCTCCAGTGCGCGGCGCCCACCAGTGGCCATTTTTCTTGCATTTTCATAAAAATTTCAGTTAAGGCTATTACTCCGTATTCGTTTTCAGTCAGTTCTTTCCAGTTATCTCTGAGTCCGTATCTTTTATTATTCACTCATTGCTTTCACTCTGTTGGGCATCTTGGCACTTAAATTTTCGAACAATAGAACAGCCTCTCATAATAAAGTTCGTAACCATTATGAGAAACTAGCGGAAGGCCTTGACCAAAGCAATATTTATAAGTTCTATATACTGAAAAACTGAAAATAAAAATGAACTATTAATTTAATGTAATGTATACAAGTTCCTAACAGCGACCAAAGCAAAATTTATGAGTTCTATATACACCTGAAAAGAAAGTTGATAAAAACGTTTCAGTATGAATGAAATTTGTTCATTCTTTTCAACCAACAACCAATTCGTAAACATTTCTTTTTGTTGCCAAGCCAGGAAATGAAAGCTTTGGACACTCCAGGTTAATATGTATATGTATACGTATGACGTCATTATTAGTCCAAAGGTGCAATTTGCCCAGAAGGACTATTAATTTCGTTTTGGCATTTCGCGTTGAAGTGTCGGTTCACTTTTCAAATTGTTGCTACCAAATATTAGAACCCTGTGTTCTATTTAAAGAAATTAAATAATGAAGAATCTGCATAAACGTATATTTATGTATGTTTCTCGCATTGTGATAAAACTACGCACCTAGAGCTATCAAATTTTGATTAACGTACGTTTTCACCCGAATAGGGGCACCTGGAAGCCCAAATTTGGAATTTGGAATATATTTTATCATCTATTTCATATTTTGTAAAAGTTCAATGAATTTTTTTTATTAACAAACTCAACAATTTAAAAGCGAGTAATGGCAACAACTGTACGGGGGGGGGAGGGAATTCATCTTTAGCGAGCGAGATTTTATCAGAAATTCTAAAGATATGCTCATTTTAAAATTATTTTGCGATATTGCTGTTGAACTGAATTTTATGGTTTAAGTGCGAAGAGCATGATATTTAATAAACAAAGGTAACCCACAAAACATTAAAAAAACGCCCCTTTGTGCATGATATAAAATCTGAAAGCTTTCATTTTTTTATTTTTAAATTTAATGTAATGTAAAAACTTTTCCTCAATATCAATAAAAAAAAAATTACGTGGCAGTAAGATACTAGGTCAATTATTTTAATTTGAAACTAAAAGTTGCCAACAAGAGCTATATATTTAAAATTCTGACATTAAAGAAAATCTTTCGGCACACAATGACGTCACATGCAATCGCGTGCTTTCTTCAACTTTAGAATATGACCTTATATAATAATAACATATTTAATGTTTGGCAATGCTATTTTTATTGCACATTTTGTAAAGCTTACAAATTTTTGATTAACAAACTTTACGATTTGAAAGCGAGCAGTGGCAACACTTCGAAAAAACCAGATTTTTATCTCCAGCGTGTGAGACTGTTGCCACTCTGAAAAATGGGGCGAAAATTACCGTTTTCAGAGTTTTTAATTAATATCTTGGCTGATTAAAGTTATACAAAGCTGAGAATAGTCGAAATGGCTTCCCAGAAATTTTTGGAATACGGGCGTACCTCTCTCGAAACTCCTCTCCGCGTTTCCGGAGGATATAATGCCACAAAGAAACTTGACAGACGCACACAGATTTTAATAGTACAGATAAGTTTAATTTCAACTAAAACATTAGCTTCCATTAAAGATTATCAAAGCAACAACTGTACCCCAGTGGTCGACTGTGTAAGTTTCTGTATCTGCATCTATCCATCTCCATATAAACAAGTGTATTCCGTCAATCGCTTAACATTTCCTTATTTGCTGTCGAAAGGGCCAAGACCGACATTTGCTACACCAGGAAGTCGGAGTCAAGGTCTAGAAAAAGACACTTTCGTTTTCTGCTTCCACTTTCTTTTTTTTTATATCCATGCTTCGTCTTCTGTTGCTTGAACGTTGCCCTTTTTGGCAAGAGGTTGTTGTTAGATAAGGCCATCTGACGCCTCAAAAAGTGGAGGGGGAAAAAATTATTTCTTTAAATGCAGCAGAGAGAAGAATAATTGGAGGAAGGCCCTTGAATACGGTAGGTTTATTAGGTCACATCTGAGTCATAAATGAAGTGTTCAGTAGATTTGGGTTGTATGGTGAGCCTTACATGTCCATGCATCGGGATGGTCTTCGAGATGCTTCAAATTCCTAACCCTGATAGTAAATTTGTTGCACTGCGGTGAAGAGAGTGACTACGCGATAAGTGGCTTTTTATAAACTTTGTTTCTAGTAAATCATTTGCTTTTTTTTTTATTTATTTTTGGGAAATTAGAATTGTTGTGTGCGTACGAGTTCGTAATGGATTGAAGGCACAAGTCGTTAAAAAGGTGATAAGTTTTATTCTTTTCACAAGAAATAAAACAAAATGCTGAAATATTTCCTCAGAGATATTCGTAGAATAACACAATATCTCAAGCAGTTATATTTAGAACTGCCAAAACGTTAAACAGAACTCAAATTCAAAATACAAAGAAACTAATTCGATCTCACAGCGAATTCGTTCCAATCAATAACAGCACTAAGTAAACAACAGTGCGCTTAAAACAACTACAACCGAGGTGAGATGTTTTAATCCGGCTTTTGTAAGCTTTTTAATCAAGCACGAGAATATTCTCGTAAAATCTATTTTCCCGATTTTTCTGGACAGCAAAACTGTCCAATTACGAGATATCTATTTATTACATATTAAATGTACGCGCAATTGTATTTTTGCTTTTCCGGCGTAGTTTCTCTTAAATTTCGTCACGCGTCGCATTGCACGGGAAAATAAAACAATTTTAATTACAATTCGAAATAAATACAAAATACGTAACAGAATATTTGAAGTTGCGTTTACTATTCGACTGGAATTTGGGTCAATAACTTCTATCTAAAACCACACAGTGTCTACAGGAGTTCCCCCCCCCCTCCACACACACCAGCACAAATTGGCGGCTTTTATTTACAAAGCATTTATGCTGTAAATTGCTGATATTTATTTTAAGGTTTCCATTCTTCATTAAATTAAACGCTTGTGGTTAAGACCGCTGAATAGTGGAAGTTCGACTCAGTTTCAATCCCAGGCGAACGGGCTGGCTGCATGGTTCGTTTTTGCATCTGTAACGTGAATAGGACCCCGTACTCGGAGTAGCAGTGTACTGTTGAGTGCTCGTCAGTGTATCGAAAGTGTGCATGGTTGAAGCTATCGAGTGTATCGTCGAGTACATCGCGAGTTGTAGCGTAGAGCGTCTGCAGAGTACGTTGAGTTCCGAAAACGACCGAACCGAGTCGGTAACTGTACTCTAGTGCTTTGCCGTGAAGCTGTCTTCACCGTTATAGCTTCATATCCCCGAAAGCTGTGTTGCTGATTGTTTCAGCGCGTTTGTCGTAGTTTTTCGACGACTGTAAACGTGTTTTTTGAGCTGTGCTAAAACTGGCTAATGAATTGTGTTTTCATTCTTCATCAAGTGTTGTCGTGAATCACTCCGAATCCACGAACCCGTAAGAAACGCAACAACAAGAAAGCTCTGGGACTTCTTTTGTATAACTGAACAACAAATCCAAAAGAAATCTAATCTCGAAAATTTTATTTTTAATAAAAAAAATTGTAGTAAAAACTCTAGTAATAATTCTAACTTCTGAATCCCTCTCTTTGTTTGGGAAACAAACCCTTAGATGGAGGTCGAGACTTTTAAGGAAGGAAAAGCCTCCACCGACATGTCAAAGGCTTATTCTCCTGAAAATACAAATGAATTTATGAAAGCGGGTAATGTCAATATAATTCTGCTTGACAGCTAGAATTATATTGACAGAAGGTCGTTGACGGATAGAATATTGTCTTCCCTCAAAAGGGACTCTTCTCTTTTTGTTTTTGCTATTTACATTTCAACCGTTAAAATTTGCTCTATATTCTGTTGCTGTTTATCGCATTCGCTCAAATCTGACGCTTTAATAATTTTAACGTTTTTGGTTGTTATGCTGGAAAAAGGAATGGTCTTTATAAATACCATCCCTTGAGGTAATACCTTACATTCAAAGTTTAAATTCAACCGGAGACCGGTGGAGCACTTTCTCAGTTTTTGTGTGAAATTTAAATTCCAGTCACAGCGCCAAATAAATCAGGGTCCACTATTTTGTTTAATTATTTAACTGTTTACCACCTATTTAAAATATTAAATTTTTATTTATCTCTTTACATTATGTTAAATTTTAAATTTAACCCCTCCTTTCCGTGCTTTAACGAGTCTGATTCGTGATGAAGATTTTGTCCCAAACATAAACATCACGAGCCAGGCTCGTGAACATTAATGTTGTAATTTCACGGTCGTAATCGAACGTTAGTTTCTATCAGTACACCACAAGAGTTAGTCACGATTCTCATAATTGCTGTTATAGAGCAGTTTAGTTAATAAAATTTAATAAACCCCTACAAAATACAAAAGATTTGCGTGAAAGCAGTTTATTAAAGTTTAGTTTACTTCCACTAAGGATTAAAGTTTACTTACTTGAAGTGTTGTTTATTTACGAAATATAATTTTGAAACTGTTATTTATTATAAAATATAATATATTTATAATATTTACGAAAGGCAGGAAGATTAAAGTTGACTTCAACGCCAGCAGAATCGCGCAAAATTGGCTATAACACAAGCATTTACGTTTCCGGTCGTATTGTGACTGTACTCAACCATCAATCTGGCTTGTTTACGAAGCGTTGACCCATAACACTTGGGCTCTAGTTTCGTCGAGGTAAATAGCACGAGAAGGGGTTAATTATTTAATTATCCTAATCATAAATTACATAATTACTTTTCAAGTAATTATTAATAATTTGATTAGTCATTTTATTTATTTATTTATGTTTGTTCCTGTTTTCTGACGATCTTCCACAGCATTTCCACACCACCTTTAACTTTAGAACTTAAGCTCTGATCCTAACGAAGATCAGTTTCTAACTTGTAAAAAACAGTCTTCATAGGTGGGGATGCCTGGGTAAAACTGCTCGTATTAACAAAGCAAATTTTACATGCATTGCAATGCTCTGGGATAAAAGGGCCATCAGCTGCATTACTTTTTTAAAAAGTTAGAAACTGATTTGCGTAAGGGTGCAGGCACCTTTGTTCTCGGACACCCTTAGGAAGGTTTCTGTCTTTTAGAACAGCAGCTGATACCGGCACTGCCCGCTGTAAACCGCCACACCGTGACAAAGGGTCAAGCTCTTCCTTTCACAAGCGGCGAAGGACCCACTCTTCATCTGAAATGGCAAAATTGTGCTTCCAGCAATACAGAGAGTATTCACACATTTTTGTAAAGATTTTGCAAAGCTTTATATGTAGACAAACCTTTGAATTTTATTTTCTAATATGCTCATTCTGATAGCCCTTTTGTTGAGCTATCATATTCCATCTTGATTTCCAAGATATAAAAGTCCTTTTCTTAAAACACCAAGATTCATTTTATTCCACTCCTCCTTCTAGAGTCCATCCAATGTTTTGGAGTGCCGCTTATAAAGAGCTTTGATTTAAAAGTCCAAATGCAAAGTAATCCATAGGAGACATATCAAGGAACTTGGGTGGAATGGCTTCAATTCGGGTTTCATTTCTCATTTTTCCCAAAAAATAGAGCGCAGTAGATTTACAGCTATGGCTTGGAACCTTATCCTGATGGAACTTAACACGGTGACAATTGTTTGGATAAAGAGATGGCATTTCTTCTTTAAAAATAGGTGTTGAAACTTATTTCTCATAATAATCCGAATTAATTTTGATATTTTTTACTATTCTTTATTCTAAGTCTTCCGTTATAAGAGAATTCTGTAATAAAAACCTTTAGAAAGACTCTCATTGTTTTTCCTGAACCAATATATTAAATCTTTTTCGGTAGTATATTGACCTTTTTCTATTGCGATCAGATAAGTATATCCAAGCCTCATCATCAACTGTAACTATATATTTCCATTTTCCACCTGCCAAATAATTTTCACACTGCAATCTGAACATGATCTTATGTTGAGAAACATGCTTCGGCGTTCGATGAAAATCATGTTTTTTTTTAATTGGTTTTAAATCAGATTTTATGATTTTATTCACAGTTCCTACAGAGTTTAAAGATTTTGCAATAGCTCTTTGGGGGGGGGGCTGGATTTTTCTTTAAAACATGAGATGCGATTTTAGATTTAATAAGAGCTGTACGTATCTTTGTTGGGTTTGCATTTTTTGCCATTTTCCCACTCAGATGTAAACTTTGACGTTTCTTTCCTTTAGTATTAATTACGTCACTTATTTTACGTAGAACTATTAAAGCTATTAAAACCATGCTTTTCACATATTTATTTAATAATTGAATAAGCATATTTGTCTTCGGACAGCGCAAAAATACAGCCTTCGATCCACCGTTTATTTTTCAGCGAGATTCTAAAGAAAAGAATATTTTTAATGCTGCAGACGATAATTAAACCTTATGCCAATTCGATGCCAGTTACGTTCGGATTTTAAAATTAATATTTAAATTCATGGAGGAAATCAAAATCGTTACAAAAGTTAAGTCCTCTGTAGACCAGCAATAAAGTGTTATATTCGCATTTGTATTCTGCAAACCACAGGTATAGCTACCATTAAACATTATAGCTAAACCATCATAGCTACTATTATACCTAAACATTATTTTTATCGTAGCAGTATTTTTGGTAGCTCATGTGAGAACATTTACTTTTTAAGTTAACATTCTTTGGAATTATTTTGAAGTAGAAAAAGGTGCACCAAATTTTAAAGGCAAATACCATCCAGTATCAATTATTACCCTTCTACAGCTATTGTTCACTAGATTTTCTTGCTTTCGCCGTACAACCAGTAACCTCCGTAAAGGAAGGGTTTATTGACAAATACGAGAAATCTTTCTCTAAACCAGTTGAGTCACTGTTTCAAAGCACGTTCGGGTTATTAAAGGCAAGCGTTTGCTTATCTTTCATCTGATGGGGAAGTATTGGAAAATGCTCCCTCCTGCTTTGTCGTTTCGTTTAATTTAAGCCACACCGTTGTTGAGCTTAAAACACTCTTAATGACTGAATAGGACCTTCGAACACAAGAGGGAAATGTCAATTAGATACGTCCCGTACCGCAGACGATAACCCCGAGGTCTATTTAGCATCCTTTTCACTGAAACCGCGGGAGGTCTCGTTCGATAACAGCCGATGTTTACGAGAATTGTTAAATCATGGACATTCGGGCAGATTCCAAATTGCAAGCACGTGTTTTGTTTCCTTTATAGTATATGTGGTTAAATGTAAAGAGATACAAACTTCAAATTCTTTATGAATGGAAACCTAAGTTTGGTGACATAATTTTAATTATTTGAAACCTAAAATAATAAAAGCTACACATCAACTCACAATATGACCGTTACACCGTTAGTGTTACACTGAAGCTTTCAAAATTATATACGTAAACAGTATGTATCCAACTGATTATACTATGCAGTAAACTAAAATTTGTGTTTTGATGTGATTTACATGATTAAATATGAGTATGTTGCCAAATGGCAACTACAAGCATATAAGAATTAAATATAAAGAGATATAAACCTCCAAAATTTTTGGGGATATCAACCGCTAAAGAAGTAAAAGTTTGAGAACCATTTTTCGCTGTATTTGATCGTCTTAAGTCCAAGATTCTGGGACGGTTAGTTTAATAGTTAAAGCAAGGCTTGTGGAAAGAATTCAAAATTAAATGATTTAAAAAAAAACTATCTTGAATTTTGAAAAAATTCCCGTGGATTCATTCCCATTGCAAATGTGTATGTGTTTAAAAATTTAAGATCATGCAGTTACATTTGCAATCCACAGCTACAATGAATTTTTAATTATGGCAAAAACATACGAGGGCTATTTGATTTAGGTAAGGCATGCATTCGTGGAGGATTTTCTTAGAAAACCTGATTGTAGACATGGGGACCGCTGTGCAGCTACACATTTTCGCGGGATTTTAACCCGGGTCGAACTATCATTGGTCAGCTATTTTACTTTGGACCACTGATGACCCTCGAGAAGACTACGTTGACAGAATGGAGTCAGAAATTAATTTTAAGTTTTGACCAAAACAAGATATCGAGTTAAATAAAAACATTAGAAATTAAGGTACTTACATATTAACGCAACCCCTTAGTAAAAGTCGCCAAGTTTTTAGAATGTGCCGAAATTTGGCAACCATACGCATAACCATTCTTCCGGCAACTATATTGATAGCAATCCTTCAGTAGAGCGATGTCGCCATTTTCGTACGCGTTCTCTTTATTGTGTTCCAGATTCCAGCGGTTTTTATAAACAAATCGTGATTATTTTGCCTTCAACTTAGTTTTAAAATATGAGCTTGTAGAATTTGTCAGAAATGGAAGAAACTTTGATAAGATTTCTGCAAGAATATAGAATTTTGCTGAAAATTTTCTAAAGGGAATAACAACGAAATAAGAATTTCTCGACAGCCGCTGTTGCAGACGATTGCACGAAGCCGGGTCTCCGTAAATCTGTGATTTTTAAAGCGAAAACAGATCGCTGTGTACTTCGATAGAAGAACAACGCAAAAAAATGACAAAAAAATTTGAAGAAGAATGTAAGTGTGTCAGGACTGAGTGTTCTATGCATACTTTTGACGAACATATTCGTAACTGTAACAAAGTCTTGATCTCCAACAGGGAGCTGAATGCAGCTATGTTCTGTGGTAGAATAACTGCACGCAAGGAGGGTTTTAAAATGACCCTTTTATTAAACGACTATTTACAGCCACTTCCCAACTCGGAAGGGATAACAGAAAATAATGACCGCACTTGGGTCTAAACTGAACAATCAAATAATTTAAAATAAAGTTCAGTAGAAAATTAAGAAGTCGTTGCTCTCAGAGCTACAAACGCAAGGTTGGCCTCTATGCTAAACTATCAGTGGTGGGTAGCAAGATTTGGCTAATACTAACGCATTTAGGTTTCTTCAATAAGTAGTATCGTAACAGCGCTAAGGCTTAGAATTTAAATACTAGCTGGTCAGGGGGACGTCGAACAGAGCCACAGTGATCTGAGACTAAAAGCTCTCTCACACTGAGAAGTTCCTTGCTAACCCTTTTAAATACAAAACTTGGCTCCACTTCAAATTAGCACAAAGCTGAAACGCACGCTCATTCTGACAGGAAGTTGAAATAAGAACTTACCGGAAAGAGAAAATTAACATAAAACTTTGTTAGTTTAAACTAAAACCTTATAAGTGTTTTATTTTTTAATGTGTTACGCAATTCTTATTTAATAATTCAAATCTGTAGTGTATATTGCTAAAGTATATTTTCTTTTAATATGTTGATAATATTTACCGACTTACGGTAAGTATCGATGGTTTAGGAATCTTTCTCTAGGGGAAAAAGGGGGGCGAAAACAAAAAACCTGCACCCGATAAGTAACGTTTACCTTTTCATCGGTAAAAAATCTGATGTATACACCACAACATGACTTTCTTGTACGGAATATTAAATTATATTCTTTTTGCATTTCATTTAAACTTATTGGACTGAGTTAAATCTACTTCGTCGATAGCGTATGAACCACAATAGAATAAATGCACTCTTTAAAATTCGCTACATTCGTTTACTAGCGACGCTTTTTTTTGGTGCTAGGTTCACTTGACAGCGTTTCATCTCATTCATTTTATAACTCAGAATGCACAAAAATTATATCACGTCAAGAATTACCTAATCGTTCCCACATGTTCTATTCAAATACTATGATAAATCTAATACGATGTATCAAAGAAATTAAACAAACAACAACAACAACAACAAAAAACGTTGCTACGAAATGTTATTGCCACGTATTATTTTTTAAAGGAATATTAAATGTATAACTTAATAAAATAACATTAAGTAATTGAACACAAGTTGGAAAATGTATAAAAAAATGAAAAAAAAAATCTGAAAGATTTCAGATTTTAAATCACGTCCAAAGGCGCGTTTTTTTAACGTTTCGTGTGCTACCTTTTTTTATTAAATATCATGTACTACGTACTCAAACCATAAAATTCAGTTCAAAATCAATATCGCAAAATCATTTTAAAATGAAAATATCTTTAGAATTTCCGTAAGTCTCGTGCGCTGGAGATAAAAATTTTTTTTTTTCCCGTACAGTGTTGCCATTGCTCGCTTTGAAATCATTTAGTTTGTTAATCAGAAATTCGTTGAAATGTTACAAAACATAAAATCGATAATAAAGCAAATTTCAAATTCAAAATTAGGGCTTCCAGATGCCCATATTCGCAATAGGATTACGTCATTCAAAATTCGATGGCTCTAGGTTTTATCACAATGCGAGAAACATGCATACATTTATGCAGATTTTTCATTTTTTAAAATTTAATGCAGAGCGATAACATTTAGTGGCAACAATTTGAAAAGTGAAACGGGCATTCAGAGTGAATCGACGCAAAAGCGCAAAACGAAAGTAATAGTCCTTCGGGACTAATCCCTTTGGACTAAAAACAGTCTTTCACAGACGCTTCAGTATTTCTCATTCAATTAACTTAGTTCTCACTTCGCGACAGGGCAAAAATATATCAAAACTCAAAATACCTATATTAAAAATTACGAAGTAAATCTTAAACACTTATTTCCTCGAATAAATTCCCGAATGGATTAAGCATGATTTAATTCGCAATAGTAAAAGAAGGTGTTATCTTTGTTGTTGCGAAGCTTAGTTTCTCTAGATTGGCAACAAATCCACTACTCTCCTAAGTTTCAAATGTAAACAAATTTGGTGGCCATATGAAAAATGATTAGGCTTAGCCGCACTTAAACAACTTTTAAATCCTTGATAATTCTACAAATCTTGCATGTAGATTAACTAAACAATAATTATCTGATTATAAAACGTTGTACAGAAATGGGTGTGGAAACTGTTTTTGATGTAGTGGAACTTGAAGATGAGGACAGGAATAAACTGTTGCAACTTAACGATGCCCAGATGGCTGATGTTGCCAGGTTCTGTAATCGTTATACCAGCATTGAATTGAGTTATGAAGTTCAAGATAAGGAAAGTATTATGAGTGGTCAGACTGTCAATGTTCAAAATAAGGAAAGTATTATGAGTGGTCAGACTGTCAATCTTAGTGTCCAGCTTGAAAGAGAAGATGAAGTGACTGGTCCTGTGATTGCACCTCTCTTTCCTCACAGGCGTGAAGAGGGTTGGTGGGTGGTGAACCGATTGGGATGTGCAGAAAAAATGTCACCCGGAAAAAAGGGAAACGGAAAAAATGTCACCCGGAAAAAAAGGAAATCTAAAATCTCGCCAAATAATGTCGCCAATCGGAGTTGGAGAAACCTGCCAAATTCTAATTTAACCGGCAGGGTTATAGCGGGCTCTCTTGAGGGAGGTTTTAAGGGTAAGACGTTGAGCTAGGTGCAGCTGAGCAAGGTCATTTCGATAGCAGGTTTTAATATTCTTATCGCAAACTGTGACTAAATTTCATCTACAATGGTTTGTTATAATACTGCTTTTAACGGTCAGTTATGCGACAATGTTTCAACCCTGAACCACAGCTTAAGGCTATAACTACATGGGGTACGAGGGAAACAATCACTAATGACATGACCCGCTGGTCAACCCTCTATTTTCACCTTCGGACAGACCAGCAGCTCGCTTATGTTCTTTCAATCATCGTCAGAAGATTTCCCTATTCGGCAGGTATAGTTGTTATGATGAAACTTTTATCTCCCATCTTGGCGATATTTCTAAACATCCCTTATTTTTCCCATTGCAAAAGAATGGTGACTTATTTTCCGTTTCCTAATTTTCCGGTGCCTATCTTTCCGTTCCTATTTTCCGGTGACATTTTTTCCTACAACCGGTGATTGGTGATCCCAAAACAAATTCTCTCATTTCCATCAAAATCATTCATTACAACAGAAGGCAAATG
Organism: Stegodyphus mimosarum; assembly: GCA_000611955.2. Lineage (NCBI taxonomy): Eukaryota > Metazoa > Arthropoda > Arachnida > Araneae > Eresidae > Stegodyphus > Stegodyphus mimosarum. Next base: position 145,019 of record KK114126.1, on the reverse strand, counting down.
TAAAATTATATTTTGTAGCACCAAATGCTGGAGAACATACTTATACATTATATTTTATGAGTGACTTATATGGGCTGTGATCAGGAACAGAGATTCAACATTAGAGTTAATGAGTCAAATAGAAAAGACTCAGTCAGTGACAGTGATTAAGTGAATATTAAAATGTATACATTTTCCCTGTACTTTTCTGTTACCAGGACCAGATTCGGAAATGTATGTATGCATATGTGTGTGTGTTAATGTGTACATACATATATACGTGTATTTCTGAATCTGGTCCTAATAACGTAGTACCTGATAGTATCTTTTCCTCAATTAAACTCTTTTTATAAAAAAATTATATTTGTTCTGTTCATATGACTGATTGAAAGAAATTTTAAAAAAATAATAAATGATTTATTTAGGATAAATATTGGCTTTTGCTATTTTATAAATATTGGGTTGGCAACTAAGTAATTGCGAATTTTTTTTAGAAAATCAAAGACAATTTTTTCATGGAACTAAATAACTTTATTCTGTAATGTATTGCCCATTTTGATCAATGACCTTTTGCCATCTTTCAGGCAGCATCATAATCCCACGTTCATAAAACTTCTGTTTTTATTAGCAAAAAACTGAATCAGGTACGATTTGATATCATCATCAATATTGAAATTTTTACTATTCAAGGAGTTTTGTAAAGATCGAAACAAAACGTAATCAGTTGGTGCAAGGTCAGGACTATATGGTGGACGTGGCAAAACATCCCAACCAAGCTCCAATAATTTTTGTTGAGTGACCAAAGATGTGTGTGGCCTTGCATTGTCATGATGGAATACAACACCTTTTCGATTTGTCGATTCGAGCCGCTTTTCTTCAACTGCATTGTTTAATTTCGTTAGTTGTTGAATGTAGACATCAGAATTGATCGTTCGGTTGGGTGGTAAGAGTTCAAAGTAGACAATTCCTTTGTAATCCCACAAAAACTGATAACAAAACCTTCTTTTGATGAATATCAGCTTTTGATGTTGTTCGAGTTGGTTCACCTGGCCTGCTTCACGATCTTTTCCGCTGGATATTGTTGTAGACAACCCGTTTTTCATCGCCAGTTATCAGTCGTTTTAAAAATGGATCATTTTCATTACGTTTCTTTAGCAAATCACAGCTGTTAATGCGTTGCGTTAAATGCGTTTCTTTCAGTTCGTGAGGAACCCATGTATCGAGTTTTTGAGCATAGCCAAGTTGTTTTAAGTGATTTTCAATGCATGTATGTGATACATGAAGGTTCTCTGAAATCTCACGTGTTGTACTGTGACGATTCGAATCGATTATTGCTTTGATTAGGTCGTCATCAACTTCAACTGGACAGAGCGTTTTTCATCTTTGAGTGAAAAATCATCCGAACGAAATTTGGCAAACCAATTTTGACACTGCCGCTCTTTTAAGGCTTCGTCACCATAAACAGCAAATAACCTTTTATGAGCTTGCGATGCGTTTTTCCCTTTGCGGAAATAAAATAGCAAAATATGACGAAAATGTTCCTTTTGATTTTCCATTTTTCAACGAACGCCAAACGAAAACTGTGCAACCGATCAAAAAACTTTTTTTACTGATTCACAGCTGAATTGCCAGCAATCAAATAACAAAATGTGTTTCACATTTGTACTACGTCTGCAAACCTAAAAATTCAACTGAAGCCCAACTGATGAGTGAAATCCGCAATTACTTAAGTGCCAATCCAATATATTTCATAACTTAGATTGTACTGAAGTGTCCACATTTATATTCATTTTTCTTGCAGTATTGTCAGGACTGTGTGTTCGGTGCATATTCTTGGCAAACATCTTCGTGCACCGTGAAGTCCTGATCTTGAACAGGGAGCTGAATGCAGCTATGTTCTGTGGTAGAATACTGTGAATAAGTGGTAGAAGAACTACACTTCAGAGGGATTTAAAATCCTCTTTTATTAAACCACAATTATATACAGCCACTTCCCAACTCGGGAGGGATACAGAAAATAATGACCGCCACTTGGGTCTAAACTGAACAATCAAATTAATTTAAACTAAAGCTAATTAGAAATTAAATCGACGTTGCTCACAGAGCTATAACGCGAGGTTGGCCTCTAAACGAAATGTTGCGTAGCAAGATTTAACTAATACTGACGCACTTAGAATTACTTCAATAAATAATAACTTAACAGCGCGGCTTAGAATTTAAATGCTAGCTAATCAGGCGAACGTCGAATAGAGTAACAGTGGTCTGAGACTAAAAGCTCTCTCACACTGAAAGGTTTCTACCTTTCGTTTAAATAGAATTTGGCTCCACTTCAAATTAGCATAAAGCTGAAACGCGCGCTTATTCTAACGGAAAGGTGAAATAAGAAGAGATAGAAAAAGTCAAATTAAAATAAAACTTTGTTAGTTTAACTAAAACCTTACAGTATTCCTGAAATTCCTGACATTAATATCCCTAATTTTGCGTCATATACTTAAACTAGATTGTTGATAATCACGGTATAATCGTTTATTTTTCATAAACAATTATACCGTGATTATCAACAATCTAGTTTAAGTGCCACTGAACCTATCGCGTCCCCATTTGTTTACATCTGAAAACTCTTAGCAGAATAGTGAATTAAGTCGGTTTCTGCACCTTCAATATCTTTCTGACGAGTGAGACTTAAAGACACAGATGCAGCACTAGTAAACACAAATTTATGCTGAATTATAGATATGCATGTTTGGTGGATGAGTTAAACTTATCTGCATGCGCTGTGAAATATTAGGAATGTAATATAAAAGCCTCAACGAAGAAGGCAGTGGCAATCTAAGTCATTGTAATCTAATTATGAGTATTTGCTGTTAATTCCAATACTGCTATCTTAATTACAAATGAGGTATATTATAAATCGCGTGAACTCATTGTATTTTAAATTACAACAGTTGCGGGATTTAATGACCATCTTTCTTTTTAAATAATTAATTTTACAAATAATTAAGCCTAAAAGTAGACAGGAAAATTAAGCTGCGTACTGAAGACGAATCTGTACCAAGGTGTTAGAAACATTTCTGTATTCGAGTTATGATGCAAGAGTTCATGAAAATGATCATTTAAATATAAATTGGCATGCAAAAATATACTAATTATACATTCAGGAAAACCTGAATACAATACAACACAATATATGAAAAAGAAATGGATTAAGAAGAAAATTAAAAATCCCAAGCTATGAATATAAGTGAATTCGAATTTTTTCTGTTAATTATAAAAATACTGCAGATGCTCATAATTATGAATTATTATTAATTAAATGTGTACTAGAAATTAAATGTATGTCAAAGTATACCGGATAGAGTAATTGGAAAGTACAATAAATATTTACAATAAACGTTTCTAATATTAAGATACGGAATTTGTAAGAATGTTAAATAACTAAAATAACTTCAATGATTAAAAATGGAAAGCTTAATAAGACATACATTACAATAACATTGGTGTATATTTAGAACCGCTAAAAAAATCTAATTTTTAGATTTACTAGAGAGAAATTTTAAAATTAAATTAGAACTATTCACCAAAAATTGTAAATTTGAAATTTAAAATCATTCTACTGTCTAAGTCTAAGAAGATCCGTTAATATTTATCTAAACAAGAAAACTAATTTAAGACGCACTACAAATCCGGTATTTGAAAGCTTGATGACGTATCATTTTTACACTGCTGGCCACCCAAATTGCAACATCAAGAAGGACATGAGATATCACAACAAAATTTATTTAGTAGATAACATGTTGACCAAGTATCAAATGATTAAATTTATAGACTTTTGTGAAGTGTGGTTCCTTCCAGAATCAGTAGCCAGAGTAGCCAACATTGTTAGAGATCACCGCTACCACACGCCTCGGCATTGATTGGGGTACAGCAGACCAAGCAGCTTCCATATGTTGTCAAAGTTGATCTGGTGTGGCAGCTTGGGATGTAATCTGGGTCAATCGTTCAGCAACCATGGACCACATGTTTTCTATCGGCGAAAGATCCGGAGGGCGAGCCGGCCAGGGAAGCAATTCAATCTGGCGATTGACGAAGAACCCTTGGACAATGCGTGCCACGAGTGGTCGGGCATTATCCTGTTGAAATATGGCTGTGGACAAGTCCTGAAAGTAAGGAAGGACAACTGGTTCCAACATGTCGGAGATGTAGCGCTGGCCGTTTAAAGTACCGGCAATGCGTACTAGAGGAGTGCGAGAGTGATATCCAATATCGCCCCGTACCATAATACCCGGTGCAGGACCAGCATGTGCATGAGTGTGGCGATGCATAATGCAGCTGTTCAGCATCCTCTCTCCACGGTGTCTGCTACTCGAATTCGACCATCGTGGTGTTGCAGACAGAAGCGTGACTCGTCAGTAAAGACAATTTCATCCCATTCTGCCGTCCACATCCTTCTTTCATCGCACCATTGGCGACGGAGACGTCTGTGGCTCTGCGTCGAGGGTAGACGAAGCAATGGACGTCTTGCGGATAGACCACTCTGCTGTAAACGGCGTCGAATGGTACGCGCAGACACTGGATGATGCGTTACACACTGAATGTGCTGTTCTATGGTTCGTGATGTGACTGAGCGATCCGGCACTGCCATGCGCACAATGTTCCTGTCATCACGTGAAGTGGGGAACTGAAGTGGGTGCGATCGAACACGTCGGTCCGTCGTACCCTCCTGCATCCAATGGTCAATATCCGCATCACAGTAGTTTGGTTTCGTCTAACACGACTACCGGTTACCCTGAAAGGTAATCCGTACTCTCGGTAGGCCACTAGCCTTCCTCTGTCGAACTCGGATACTTGATCAAACGATGATCGATGTTTACTACGAGGCATAATGGATCTTTTTTTTTTGAAAAAAAAAACCACAAGAAAACACAGTTGCCGAACTTGAAATAGTCGAAAACTCCAAACCATAAATAGCGCTTTGAAGTGGCGCCACAGGCGCGCGTGATGTGCATCTGCGCTGAAATTCTAATCCTTTGCATATCTCACCTCCGCTAATGCCTGTTGTAAATTTCATGTTATTTGCATGCTTCCTTCAGGGTGTTGCATTTACGGTGGCCAGCAGTGTATGTATATCAATAATCTATCAGATTTATATATTCAAAATTTATATCGGCACACACATATATATATATATTCATATATAAATTTATATAGTATCAGCAGCTAAAATCTACAACTCGGAAATTTTTGAATTCCTGTAGAGAATATACAAGATCTAGCTCATTGTTCTTTTAAGCATTATAAAAGTATAAAATGCGTGTAAAAAAATTCGTGTTTACTTTAGCACATCCCAGATTTTAATTTATTTGTTTTGTATCTAAAGTTTTTACAGTATCTGATAAAAGAAAATAGAGGCTTGTAGCCTCAACCAAATGTCTCTTTTATGGGGATAAATGATTTTTTTTTGTAGCAACCATCTTCTTGGAAATTCAGGTTCTTAGAAAGAGGAGACAGGAAAAACTCGCGCAGTTCGTGGGTTACTTTTGTTCTGTTCACCCATGATATACAAGATGGAGGATGGAAAAGGTGACTATTGTTAGTTGTAGGGCAGCTGGCACTAAGAAAGGGGGTCGTCAGTTAAATTTCGTGCAGTTCGTATTCTACCTTTTTCAGAGTCGCGTTTAACGCAAGTATTTAAGTCGAAGTTTCACTGATTTCGTTATAGCCAGAGTTTCTAACTAGCGTGCGTTCGCCTTTTGGGCTACGTCTCTCTCTAAGCTATTACTACGCTGGACCGTACGTCAGGTCCTTGATAGCTTCGCCTACTTAATTGAGATTTAGGGGCCAGTTACTTCGAATCTTGATAGCTTCGGCTACATCTTTTTAGCTAAGCTTTAGTTCTTATTACATTGAGTTCAAGCCCAAGTGGAGGCTTTTCTGTACGCTCTGAGAGAGGAGCCGATTGTATTAAATCATATTTTGAGAATTAAAGGGTAATTAACCCTTCTTGAGTCTTACGTCTCTGTTCACACGATTATTCGCTTATCTGTGTAAGAGTTTCCCCACCTAGAACTGTTAAATAAAAGGGTGGAACTCCACACTGTTCAAAACACCGTACGTAAGCTTAAATTAACTACCACATTTCGGCAGCAGAGCAGTTGAATTGTTAAATTCAAGAAAGACAAAGAATGAATGAATACATTCGCTACGATTCTAGTTGAAACATTCAGTCGCTCCCTTTCCCATCCCGGTCTATAACAGGCGTCTCTTTCTTCGTCTGTGCAAAGTGGCACACCCTGTGTGGCAGCATTGTCCGTTGGTCAAGGGAAAAGTTAAATTGCCCTTCCTTTGGCGATCCGCCCTTCTTTCTTTTTTTCCTCTCTGCTTTTTTTGGTGAGTATTGTGGTCAGCAATTTTGACTTTTCACCTAAAGCTTTCATTCTTAACTCTTTTATTTCAGTTGTTGCTGCTGTTGCTTATTCATCCGCGCCTATTGGTAAAGATGGCTGAGAAATTAATGAATGGAATAGATACCGAAAATGCTGCGCCTAGTAACAGCATGTTGCGAAATAAATGTTGGTGGAAAAATGTTCTCTTACAAAATTATGACTCGTGGTGAAATCCATGAATATTTGGAAAGGACTGATGATAGTACCATGTTAGATGAAGTAATAAACACGAAATTGTATTTGGAGTTGAGAATCCTAAAGACAGTTTTGAAGAAAATATTTTAAAGTTAGGACTACGTTTCCCAATGACGGTCTTCTCAAGAAAAAAAAAAAAAAAAAAAAAAAAAAAAAAAAAACAACTTTT
>KK114126.1:89333-123689 GCA_000611955.2 Stegodyphus mimosarum | reverse complement strand
TATGTTTTAATTATATATAATCTTAATTATAAAAAAGTTTTGCATGATATTTTTTAATCTGTTTAAGTTCTTAATCTGTTTATACCATTGGAGTTCTTACGATTTTGCAAAGGGAAGTTGGTTAATTTATTTATTAGGATAATTAATATTTGTATTACGGGATATTGCTTATTTCGTTGTATGCTTTTTATATCTAATGCATTTTTAACTGAATTTTTTTTCCGTTGTTGTTTGTTTCTTTTTCGATAAAATTGTCTGAGGTACACTTAAAAGCCAGACGAAGGCTGGCCGCGCAGCGGCTAGTTGTAAAATAAATAAATAAATAAAAAAACTTATAAGGTATTTCTTCCGCCATCTTAGCATGCCTTCGTGATGTAATGGTCAGCACACTCGGTGCGTATTCGAGAGGTCCGACGTTCGAGTCCCGGCGAGGTCATTGCTCATTTTTCATGACTCCTGCATCAAAAAATCTTAATGACTCTGCAACCTAAAGCGCCAAATATAGTTAAAACAATAAAAAAAAAACGAGTTTTAAGATTAAAATTAGAGTTTCTGCGCAAAAACCGGCAATTCGGCCAGCTGGCAAGAAGGCATTTTTTCGGTGCACAAAAAGGAAAGTTTACCTTTGGTCCCACTCGGCAAAAAGACATTGAAGGTGCAGAAACTCACTTTTCACTGTTCTACAAATTCAAAATTCCTAATTAGGGCTTCCAGATGCCATATTCGGTGGAAGATTACGTTATTCAAAATTCGATGGCTCTAGGTACCGTTGTTTTATAACAATGCGAGAAACATACATACATTCATGCAGATTCTTCATTATTTAATTTCTTTAAATATAATGCACGGCTCTAACATTCAGTGGCAACAGTTTAAAAAGAGATTCGCCGTTTATAGCGAATGAACGCAAAATGTTAAAACGAAATGAATAGCCCTTCTAGGCAGATTGCTCCTTTGGGCTAAAAAGTTAATAATAAAAAGATAAAAAAAAATTATTTCTGTTTTATTACTAAGAAAACTGAGATTGATATGATGAACCGAGAAAAGACATAAAAAAAAGAAAAGAAAAGTTATATGTTAACACTTAACGCTGCATCGGGAATTCTAAACAAATGCTGCTACGTTACTTTTAAAAATTTTATGTTCTGCAGTTCTGTTGCACGTGGCCTAAGCGAGGAACAAGTAATGTTCAATAATAAGGCTAATAAAAAAAAAAAAAAAAAAAAAAAAAACGAGAAAGAAACTGTGTGAGCAAGAGTGACTTAGTCCAAAAGCAGGTTGGTAGAGCATGAAAAACCTTAACAAACCCTCTGATCCGACGTTAATATCTGAATCCTTTCAGATTTTCTATCATTATATTTAAGTCGTCTGCAAAATTAAAGAACATACAATTGTACGTGCGGTACTTCAAAGGAAGGTCATGAGTTATAGTCAGATAGAAATGAGACGCGATTGTCGTTATTTAATTTTCTGCTGTTCTCATGTAATTTAATTCTGAGTGACGGGAGGAACTCAGGCGTGTTCACTCCAGCATTACCTATGGAACACAAAGTAAAGGTCCCCCCCCCCGTCTGCTTATTTCTTTGATAAAGGAAAGTATGATTTAGCTCGAATAAACTGACCTAAAATTCTCTCTCATCACACATGCGATGAGCATAGCTAATTCGAGGAATCGTCAAAAGCAGACGATGCTCTCATTCCACCCTCACTTCATTATTTTTTGCATTTTTGTTTTGTTTTTTATATCATCAGAAAGCTCCAATATAGAGCAGGACATCGTCTGCGCGATTACGGTCACCGCCACCGCTGTATCGATGCGTTTTTGCCTTTTCCTCTCATTGTCTCTTTCTCCCGACTCCCAGGCACAGACGATTCCAGCCTTCTCCATCGTCTGCCGGAGCTCACGTGCCAGTCCCTGATCGATCCAGACCGGGTTCCATCACAATTTTCGGTCGCTAACCTCGTTTGGATGGGAGAGAGAAATATCGAACTGTAGAAATGGAACGCCATTGCTATCACGCTCTAAGATTAGAACACGGCTGGGGGGGAATTTTATGTTACCAAAGTCAAATTTTTCCAGATTTAGAATTTATCCTGATATCATAGATAAGAAATGTAATCCGCGTCTATCCATCTTATTTTGAGCTTGGTTGGGCAAGCGATATAATTTCGAGGACTTTAATATGTATTAGCAATTGTGAAAATTCAGATCATTCGAAACTGACCGAAATTCAGTTTTGAATATTTATGCACCGACAAAATTCGATTTCTGAAGGTATAAAAATTTATTTTTCATCCTCGCAGTTATTTATTTTTTCTTGGGTTTCGTACGCTATATGAGATTTTTTTTTTATATGCATGAAGAAATACGAAATTTAGATGAATGAAAGAAGTCAAGGAAGTTTATTTGTTGGACTGTCTTTATTTAAAGCATTTATAAGCAAGCACCTTTTTTTTCTTTGTTAAAAAAATTTTTTTTTGGTATCATTAAAATTATAAACTCTGGTATGTACACCACATGACTTCCTTGCTCGGAATATTAAATTATACTCATTTTTTGCTGCATTTCATTTAAACTTATTGGATTGAATTAAATTTACTTCGCCGATAGCGCATAAACCACAATAGAATAAATGCACTCTTTAAAATTCACTATATTTATTTACAATAGGCGCTAGGTTCACTTAACAGCGTTACATATCATTCATTTTATAACTCAGAAGGCACAAAAATTATATCATCTGAGGAATTATTTAATCGTTGCCACACCTTCTATTTAAATACTATAATAAATCTAATAGAATGTATAGAAGAAAATAAACAAACAAAAAAAGAAACAGTTTTTCATAGTCGATTCAGCGCCGTTTACTTAATGAGCATGCGCTACTCGTAAACATTCTTCTCTCACCGAGACAGATTGGCGAGAATATTTGCTGCTAATACGAAACACTTATTTCCTCCAATATCATTAGAGATATAGTTCTCATTCAATTAATTCAGTTCTTGCTTCACGGCAAGGCAAAAAATACATAAAACCTCAAAATATCTTTTTCAAAAACTGAAAAAATATAGAAAAATATATAAATACAAATAAAACAAATAAAAAAAATTTTCTACAATTACAATTACAGTTTCTACGCAAAAACAAGCAATTCGGCTAGCAGGCAACAAGGCAGATTTTTCGGTCACAAAACTGAAAGTTTACTTTTTGTCCTACGCGGAAAAAAGACTCTGATAGTGCAGAAGCTGACTTAATTCACTGTTTTGCTAAGTTTCAAACGTAAACAAATACGGCAGCTATGGTAAAAAAATTAGGCTTAGCAGCACTGAAACAACTTTTCAATTGTAGATAATTCTACACTATTGCATGCAGGTGCAACAGTGTAGATAAAAAAAATTTGAGCTTTATTTAAACAATAACATGCTTTATTTAAGCATCAGGCATAAAAACTTTAAAACCGGAAAATAAGAACAACATAATTCAATCATTTTTAAAGCAAAAAATGCAGAACTTACCAACGTATAAGAATAAAAAAAACTGAGCTCACGAAGCCGAGTAATAGAGTGGGTTTGTAGCAATAATTAATCATTTTATATGTTTACAATTTAATTTAAAACTTTAAATAGCTTTATATGAATGAGATAATAATATATTGTAACTGTTAACAATGATATATAAATATTTAATACATATCCTAAGTCGCGCTTTCGAGACATGAGAAAAAACGCAAGTTGAATTCGTCAATCGGCCCACTAGAACGAGAGATATAGAACTGTCTTATTTTTAGTCCAAAAGGGGCTTTGTCCCTGAAGGACTATTATTTTCATTTTGCAATTTTTCGTTGGAAACATTAAAAGTCTTAATGACTTTTCAAACTGTTTCCACCAAATCTTGCAGCCTTGTGTTATATTTAAAGAAATTAAATAATGAAGAAGCTGCATAAATATATGTATATTTCTCCAAATGTGACAAAACAACGGTACCTAGAGCCATCCAATTTTGAATAACGTACGTTTCCACCCGAAAATGCGCAATCGGAAGCCCGGATTTGGAATTTGTTTTATTATCTATTTCATATTTTGTAAAATTTTAACGAATTTTTGATGAACAAACTCAAACGATTTAAAAGCGAGCAATGGCAACACTCTATGGAGGGAAATAAAAAAACCTTTTTATCTAAAGCGCGCGGAATGTGTCTCGGAAATTCTAAAGATATTCTTATTTTAAAATTATTTTGCGCTATTGCTGTTGAACTGAATTTTGTGATTTAACTGCGAAGATCTCTACATATGATAAAACAAAGAGTCTGTGTGTGTGTGTCTTTCGTTCGTGTTGCGAATAAGCTAATAGACCCAGGGCCACGAAATTTGGTACATAGGTGTATCTACACAAGAGCCAGTGCACCTCGAAGCGATTTTTTCGAAATTCGAATTCGAATTTTTTTTATTTTATGTTTTGTGACCAAATCGCGTCATTTTGAGACATAATGGGCTACAGGAAAGCGAGATTTCACTCTATACATTTCATTTTTACATCGTCGTGAAGCGTAGACACTTAGCTATTTTACGAACTTAAAATAAATTTCGTATTTCAATAAATCGATTAAATACGAATTTATTTAGGAAGGTGAGCTTAACACCTTTTCAGCGGAATTTTTTTTAAAAAAACTTATTTTAAAAAATGTGCTGTTTATTTTCCTTTGATTTTTGGACACGTTGAACTTTAATCCTTTCGACTCCTTTTAAAAAAAGAATTTTGGAAAAATAATAATATTTTGTATTTTTTTAAAATTTTTTAAATGAAGCTTCCGAATACACTTCTCACATCTCAGATATTTTAAAATGTAGTTTTGGCAACAATTTTCCTTTCTTATTGTTGTTGATAGATTTTTGATGAAATTGCATCATTTTGAATAGTTTCATTCTTTTAAAAATTTCGGTTTGGCAACAATTTTTCATCGTATTTCTTATGTTACTGTTTTTAAGAGACCGAAAAGTTTAAGAAATTAAAAAATTGTTTCTTTTTGCAACGGTAAATTGTTTAATTACTTTGTTAGGATAATTAACATTTGTATCAAGGGATATTGCTTATTTCATTGTAATATTATGTTTTAATTATATATAACTTTAATTATAAAAAAGTTTTGCATGATATTTTTTAGTCTGTTTAAGTTCTTAATCTGTTTATACCATTTGAGGTCTTAAGATTTTGCAAAGGGAAGTTGGTTAATTTATTTAGTAGGATAATTAATATTTGTATTAAGGGATATTGCTTATTTCGTTGTATGCTCTTTATATGTAATGCACTTTTAACTGAATTTTTTTTCCGTTGTTGTTTGTTTCTTTTTCGATAAAATTGTTCTGCAGAGTAAAATTCTGTGCAGTTTTCAAATTTAATGTTTGGTGTTCTCTTTAGGCATTTTTCTGGTACACTTAAAAGTCAGACGAAGGCTGGCCGCGCAGCGGCTAGTATTTAATAAATAAAATTAACACACATAATGTTAAAAATACCCCTTTGGGCCTAATTTAAAATCTGAAACCTTTCAGATTTTTTTTTCCCTGCAGTGGAGATTATACTAAAAAATTTTTGTAAATTATTTAAAGCATATCACAGCGAAAATTTTGGATTCTAACTATATAACTAACTAACTGGATTGAACATTACTGATTATTATGTTCTCTGAAGCGACCACGTACTTTCTCAGAAGACTAAAATCATCTGAAACATTGATCGTCTCAAGACAGTTTCACAGTATTCAATATAATTTTTATTGTCTACTATACCTATGGAACCTGGGTAAGCGTTGTAGGGTTTCCTTTATTCAATTAACCAATTATTTAAATTTTTGTTATCTTTTCTGAACTCCTCAATTTCCCCTCGCATTTTCTCGCCAGGATGCAACTTTAAAGTAAATGAAGTGAGTATTTAAGCGGATGAATCTTGGACTTTATTCAGAGCCTGTTTTCGCTAGGTAGCGCACATTGCGAGTCTGTTTTTGCTGTTATGCGAAGTTGCTGATACACCCTTTTTGGCCATTTAAATACACAGTCCAGTCACATTAATGTGACCATCTGTCAAAAGCCAGAATAACCACCTTTCGCAGAGCGGACTGCTGCGAGACGTGCAGGAAGAGAGTCACATAGGTCCCTGAAGGTGTTCTCTGGGATGTTGAGCCATGCCGACTCTAATGCCGTGGCCAGCTGCGCTAGATTACGCGGTTGAGGATCCATGGCGCGAACAACTCGATCGAGATGGTCCCACAGATGCTCGATTGGGTTTAAGTCAGGTGAGTTTGCTGGCCAGAGGAGGACGGTAAACTCATCCTGGTGCTCTTCGAACCACGCACGTACACTGGCAGCTGTATGGCACCTCGCATTGTCCTGCTGGAAGATGCCATCATCCTGAGGAAAAACAATGCGCATGTAGGGGTGAACATGGTCCGCAAGGACAGATGCGTACTTGTATTGATCCATTGTGCCTTCCACAATGATCAGTGAACCTAGAGAATGCCAGGAAAACATTCCCCAGACCATAATGCTCCCGCCTCCAGCTTGGACCGTTCCGGCAATGGTTGCAGGGTGGTTCCTTTCAGAGGTTTCACGCCTTATACGCCAACGTCCATCTGTCCGATGGAGCATAAAACGCGATTCATCCGAAAACGCAACCTGTCGCCACTCAGTGGACGTCCAGCTGCTGTACTGGCGTGCAAATTCTAGCCTTCGCCGTCGATGAACAGCAGTCAGCATAGGTGCACGAACCAGGCGTCTGCTTCGGAGGCCCAGACGCAGCAATGTTCGCTGAATAGTACTTTGGGAGACACTTTTGGTAGCCCCTTGGTTCATTTTGGTGGTCAGTTGCTCAACGGTAGCCCGTCTATCTGCCCGAACGCATCTCCGCAACCGTCGTTCGCCTCTGTCATCTATGGCCCGTGGTGCACCACATTTGCCACGTCGCTGATTTTGGACAGTCCCATTTTGCCATGCACGGTACACTTTTACCACGGCGGCACGCGAACAGTTCACAAACTCAGCCGTTTCGGAAATGCTTCCACCCTTGGCCCGAAAGCCAATGATCATGCCCTTTTAGAAGTCGGATAAATCGCTTCGTTTCTGCATTACGCCAACGATTGAAATGTTTTCCGAAGCCCTCACACACCCTTTATATACGCTCAACTGCACTGTGCTGCCACCTGCCTTCTGTGATTGGTTATTTAACTCTGACATGGAAAGTACGTGGTGGTCACATTAATGTGACTGGACTGTGTAATTAACACGCCGGTTAGGTTGTCGAATCAACCTAGTTAGCCTTAAATTGAAGTGTTAGTCCACCACTACTCTTTAGCCTTGAATTTATCGTGTAACGATTTTTAAGTTCCACCGCAAGCTGTCGGTGTTATTGTAAGTACAAAGTATGTGCCATTTCTGTTCAGATTTTAAATAAGAATAAAGGGTTATTTTTACCCTTCTTCTATGCTGGTATGATTTACGCCTGTGCGAAAAGTCGCCAAGTTCTTTGTAGGGTCTAGTAGAGTTTATGTTACCAAAAAGAACACGATCCTACAGCATAATTAGAAAGATTTCTTACTTATTTTAGCGTTTGTTAAACATTTTATTGAGGATAACATCTAAAATAACTAAATGAATGTTTTGACAAAACAAATCAATTTTCCTCTTCCTTCCAATATCTAGAGCACTTGGATGTCCTATAGAAAGATGGATTTAAAAGCTGCAAGATACTCTAACGAACATTAGCGTGTTTCCCAGTGAAAAGAATGCAAGTTTCTGAGCGAATTCGTGAATGGAAGGATGGAAAACGCCCGACAAGTTTCTCACATGTTGGCGCTACTTCAACTTAGCGTCGAGTGACAGTGTCACGTGGAAATGTCACAACCACAGATTCCTTTTGACATGGATAACTGATGCGGGTGGAGTTGTTACGTACATCTTGTCCCATTCACGAGACGATGTGGAGAAAAATCGGGTGGAGTTGTTACGTACATCTTGTCCCATTCACGAGACGATGAGCTGGAAAGAAAAAAGGGGGGGGGGGGACTTGGCTTGCTGCCTCGATTATTTTTCTAGCTGGCTTCGAAAGTCAAAATATTTTTGGAAACTCCGCGGCTGAGGTGGTATTTGATGAATGGCGGGGACGATCTAGGTGGCATTTCATAAAGGTCTCTTAATGTGATTTTCGTGTAGCGTGAAAGAAATCATGTTGGGGAAGCTCGTTGAGAGTTAATGCGCTTAGTCTTTGTTTTCGAGAGTGTCCTAGAATAATTTTCAGAAAAGTCGGGGCTGAGCTGGACAAGTACTTCGTTAATACGAGTTACCGGAACAGAAACCGAATGTCTTGCGGGAATTTTTCCAGTATCCAGTGACATAATAATTTCGATTTAATAGATTTCTGCGCATATGCCAGTGTTTCTTAAAAATTTTCGTCTTGAAGATGCCTTTTGTAAAAAGTTCCCCCCCCCGCAGGCTGTCTTTGAGCAGAAATTAGAGGCGGTATGAACCCTGCCGCTAATTTCTGCACAGAGACCATTCCATTTTTTCGAATCTTTCACTCTCTTCTTCTATTCTTTCGAATGTTTCATATAATAATAAGAAAAAATAATGACACGAGGAAAAAAAAAAAAAACCCTTTACTTCATATGAAAAATTTTTACTTAAAATAAAATTTGAAAACTTGCTTTAATAGAGACTAAAATTAAAAATATAATTATTAAAAAAGTAGAACTTTTATTTATTCAAAAGATAATAAAGAAACTAAATTTAGCAAAAGAAGTACATAATGAAAATTTTAGAATCTTGAAGTCCATTTTCTCCATACAATTTGAGAAAATATATACAGAGTGAATCTGAACAAGTGGGCAAAACTTTAGGGGGAGACAGAAAGTAACTATACGAACCATATTTCGTCGTAGAGTGTATGGTTGGAACGCAAGCGGGGAGCAGTTAAAGGGTAGTTTTCCACTGTCACATTTAGAGAATCAACACAAGAATGAGAAGAAATACTTCAGGAAACATTTTATTAACAGAACAGGCTCATAGAAATTGTTCAAAAGACCTTCCGCCAGCTGTAATGCAGGCTTCATAGCTGCGGGATGAGGACTGACGCACATTTGCGAAGACACCAGATAAATTTATCCTGTTTAGTTAATAATTCCAATTCCAATCCAGTCTTGCCTAATGCCTTCAAAATTCTACTAACTTAACCCATTATTTTTAGTTACTATTTCTGCCGATAGATGGCGCTATCGGCTCTTCCACTCGTCGCTTGTGGGTATAAATACGATCGACATTCGCTTTGTCGCTTTTGCAGAATTTTTTGCTCCTGATGAAGGGGGAACCTTTTTCCCCTCGAAATCGATTGGGACTTTATAAAATCTACGCCGAATACAAGGTTGTCGATTTGACTGCTTTATTTTCCACGTCGGCGTGTTTCTCTTGTGTCTTGACACCAGATATTTTCCGTGTATCGCCGGTGACAACGGAGACTTTGGCAACCAGACCAATATTGTTTTCAATGGGGCACTCGTAGATTAGGCTTTTCATATGGTCCCAGAGGAAAAAGTCCAAACACGAAAGATGACGAATATTGGCGTATAGCTGCCTTCTGCCACCCTAAAGCTTTGCCCACGTATTCAGATTCACTCTGTATATATATACATACTTTTTTTCAACTGGGGGCATTAATCATTTTTGGCGTTTACTACTAAGGCCGGAAGCGGTGGTCATTTTATTACGTTGGTTCCTAAAAGAGGTGAGCCACCTTTGCCTCATGTGAAGGGACAGAACGCAAGAGATGGATCCTCGTCCTGGGGCTGCCTTTCGAGGTGAACTATCCAAGCTCTTGAGACCTCCTCGCCGACGACGCAGACCCCACAGTCCCGGCCCAGCCCTATGAAAGGCAATGGGACACGTGGTCCCCGTATCGAAACTATGAGGGCCAAATCCCCGACGACTTGGTCGGTGATCTCCGATCTAGCTCCACACGCAGCCAAAGGAACCGACAAGACAGTACCAGTACGGTCCCTGCCGAGCCTGAGAATAAACTTGGGCTCTAGTCCTGTGAAGACTGTTAATTTTTCCCCGTGGTTGAGACTGCCTCAGTACAGATCCTAGCCAGTACTTCCCAGGAATTCTCCTGAGTCAACCCCCGGGGGGACATGTAAAGGGACAGACGGTTTACATTTATGAATGTTTCAAGATTCGAATTCGAGTCCTTCCATACGGCAGTCAGAATCACTAACCATTTTCCCGTCTGGGCATCTGACAAAATAAATTTGAGTAACATTTAAAAAATTTTTTCAAATGTCTGCTTTCCGATGTTCGAATGGCGCCGTAACCGGAAGTGTATTTTCGTTTCTAAATAACTTAATAAATTCGGCTACTATTTTGTTCATATTAAAGTGCTGTTATTTATTAACGAAAATAACACTTGCGTGCGTACGGATTCGTTATGGATTGAATGCACAAATCGTTAAAAAGTTAACAAAAATTTATTCTTTCCACAAGAAATAAATCAAAATGCTGAAATATTGAAATATTTCTTCAGAGATATTCGTACAATATCACAGTATCTCAAACCTTAAGCAAAACTCAATTAAAAAAAAAGATAAACTAATTCTATCTCACAGCGAAATGGCTACAATCAATAACAGCATTAAGTAAACAAACAGTTCGCTTCGAACAGCTACAACTACAACTAAGATGAGTTGTTTCAAGTCGGCTTTTATAAAGTTTTTAATTATTTACTAGAACATTCCGGTAAAAACTCGATTTTTCTCAATTTTTGTGGATGGCAACATCAGTTACGAGATATTCATTTATTAAATATTAAATGCACATTCTCTTTTATTTTTACTTTTCCGACGTAGCTTTCACTTCAAAAATCGTCTGCGCTGCATGGGAAAATAAAGCAATTTTAATTACAATTCCAAATAAATAGCTAAATAAATACGAAATCCGAACAATACATAAAAACATCAGCGATCAAACAGATGTAAAAGAAATTGTAGGGTAACATGATGATATATGTAAAGCAAAATGTTCCATCAACCGCTTGCGTCGCAGAAAAATCCAAAAAGCGTGTTGCCAACGCAGGACAACGAAAAGGTGAAGTTAATTTGAGAGGGATGGAAGATTATTGCAAGAGTTAACACACACTAAACACGGATTGCGACATTCTCTCCAGAAAATTCAAGAAGGAGGTATTCATACTTCCTACAATATTGGGAATCCAGAACAAATGAAAGTGCAACAGTCGCGTTCTTTCTTTGATGAATGCTTCCACTGAGCGTCAATAATTTGCTCTAGGTTTTCGTGTAAAACGTTTAATGAATTTCAAGTTAGAGTTCCAAAGATTCAAAGGGTGAAAAAAGTGCCAAAATTAAAGTTTTCGAATTTTGAGACACTTTACTTTCTTATACGAAGTAAGGAAGTATCGTAATCGCGAAAAATTTCAGGTATCATATTTCAACGAAAATATCCATTTTGGCCGCTCTCGAATCCATTTAAACGATGTTTTTGCGTGACATCTATACGTACGGATAGAATAAAGGCCTCATTTCCTAAAACGGATAGAAAAATAAATTTAGAATGAATTCAGAAGAGCTTTTTTTATTGACGTTTGTATGTACGTACGTACGTATGTATGTATCTCGCATAACTTAAAAGTGAGTATCCTCAGAGCGAAATTTTGTGTATTATGGGACTGCTATAACATGCTTTTGTGCACCTGCCTTTTTGGTTGCAATCGGCCGTAAAAAAATTATGTAAATGTTAATATGTATATATATATATATATGTAATATTTCAGTTATTCCAACACATCGTGGGTGAATGGTGAGGCTATTCCATTACGCGTTTTGCAGATGTTTGATGAAGCTGAGATGATTGAACCACGGAGAAAAAATGCGACGCAGGACTTTCACTTTTAACAGCATATCTTTATTTTAATTTAGAGCAAATGATTTTTTCCAGATGAAGTTACTCAAATAATTTATTCAGTAATTGAACTACTAGATACGACTGACTTTAAACTTTAATACGTCATAACGTTCTAACAGAGAAAGAGGAGCATAGCGAAGGCGTTAGCAGGACGAAGGCGAAAAGGCATCATCTGTATAGGAAAACTTATGACGCAGCATTTATATGAGGAGGTTATGTAATAGACGCGAATGTTCCAGAAGGTACTGGTCTAGGGGAAGATCCTGAATTGCAGAAAATTAATTAAAGGTTGCTAGTTCGCAAAGAGCAAAGCCGTCGTATTTTTTTTTCTACACACACACACACACACACACACACACACACACACACACATATATATATATATGTAATAATAATAAAAAAAAGTCTGTAGTGCTGACCAGGAGGAATTTTAACGTCGTAGCAGTGTTGATCCATAACGAATAGGAAATTGGAGGCGAAGGCATATTAAATCTTCATTTTTTATTTCAGCTTGTTGTGGCCACAATCAACTTGGCACATGAAATGTGCCTATTCCAAAATAACACATTTTAGATTAAATTTCAATAAGAAAGAAGAAAGTAGCAGACAGCAGTCCAACTAGACCGAAGCGTAAAGAGCAAGTGCGTTACGTTCAGGGTGAAATCCCAATTCAGACTGAGTTAGTTTTGGTTTACAATGCATTTTGATTGGATAGTAATACTTCTGTAAAATTATTATTGGTTACTTGACTTTTAGTTCCATTTACATCATCAGAATTATGTAAGTGCCATATGGCAAGATCAATCTAGAAATGACGCAGTGCGTAGAGAGGTTATTATTTTTAGAATAGAGAAGAGAAATTTACGTTGTTAATTTAATCTTAGACATATTCTTTATTTTTCTTACATATCCCCCCCCGTCAAAGAAAGAGAGGCGTAGCGACAAAGAAGCCTTTTTAAAGGCAAAGCGTTAAAGCAAATGAAGAGAAATAATTTGAAAAAATCATTGTAATAATAAAAAAAAATCTTTCTTACATAATTCTGATGATGTAAATGGAACTAAAAGTCAAGTAACCAATAATAATTTTACAGAAGTATTAACTGTCCAATCAAAATGCATTGTAAACCAAAACTAACTCAGTCTGAATTGGGATTTCACCCTGAACGTAACGCACTTGCTCTTTACGCTTCGGTCTAGTTGGACTGCTGTCTGCTACTTTCTTCTTTCTTACTGAAAATTAATCTAAAATGTGAGCTATTTTGGAATAGGCACATTTCATGTGCCAAGTTGATTGTGGCCACAACAAGCTGAAATAAAAAATGAAGATTTAATATGCCTTCGCCTCCAATTTCCTATTCGTTATGGATCAACACTGCTACGACGTTAAAATTCCTCCTGGTCAGCACTACAGACTTTTTTTTTTATTATTACATATATATGTAGATAGATAGATATTGTTGCATTTTTTTTGCTTTAAAAGTGATTGAGTTATTTTGCTCTTATGTTTCGATTAACCTTTTTTTGGCTTTAGTTAATCTGCATGCAATAGTTGTAGAATTAAGAAGTGCCAAGCTACGGGAAGTTGTAGAAGTACCACTAAGCCAAACGGAACCGCCATTTGTTTACATTTGAAAATTGTTAGTGGAATAGTGAATTAAGTCAGTTTGTGCACCAACTTCGGTACCTATTTGCCGAGTGGGACCAAAAGTAATCTTCCAGTTTACTGCACCGAAACATCTGTTTTCCGGCCCGCTGGCCAAATTGTTTGTTTTTGAGAAGAAACTCTAATTTTAATTGTAAAAATTGTTTTTAACTGTTTTAATTGCATTTGGTGTTTTATGCTTTTCTGTATTTTTCAATTTTTAATGAAGATGTTTTGAGATTTTTGCATTTTTGCCTTGCCGCAAAGTGGGAACTGAATTGATTAAATGAGAAATATGTCCCTAATGAAATTCGAGTAAATAATTTTAAATGAAATGCAGCAAAAATATGTATAATTTAATACGCCGTACAAGGAAGTCATGTAGTGTCTATATCAGGTTTTTTAAGATTCGTGGGACTCGATGAGTCGAGTGACCTCGAGTAAAGTGTTCTGTCTTTAACAGAAGTGAAGTTCAATAGAAGAAGTGACAATTTTATGTTCCTAATTCTCAGAATTTCAAAGGAAGTCTTAATTCACCTACGTAATGCACAGAAGTCACAATGAATTTTCACAGAAAAAAATTTGACTATAATTTTCACAATGTCTCATATCTAAAATATTGTTACGGATTTTGTCTTTATTTAACTATTTTTAGTTAGATTTGTAATTAAAATTGTTTTATTTTCCCGTGCAATGCAGCACGAGACTTATTTGAAGAGAAAGCTACGCCGGAAAAGTAAAAATACAACAGCGCGTGCATTTAATATTTAATAAATACATTATCTTGAAATTGTACTCTTTTCCTATTCACAAAAATCGAGAAAATAGGTTTTGCAAGAATATTCTCGTGCTTCATGAAAAACCTTATAAAAGCCGGATTAAAACATCTCAGCTCAGTTGTAGTTGTTTTAAGCGAACTGTTGTTGTTTACTTAGTGCTGTTATTGATCGTAGCGAATTCGCTGTAAGATCAAATTAGTTTCTTTGTGTTTTGAATTGAGTTCTGTTTAACATTTGAGATATTGTGATAGTGTACGAATATCTCTGAGGAAATATTTCAGCATTTTGTTTTATTTCTTCTGAAAAAAATAAATCTTATTAACTTTTTATCGGCTTGGGCATTCAATCCATCACGAAAATGTACGCTCGCAACAATTTGTCAGTTTCGTATTTCGTGCACTGAAATTCGATTTGTTTAAAAATTCAACCGACGCTGTCAACAGATATCGAACATTAAGGAAGAATTCTGAATTAAATGACAATCTCATTCATTTTTCCTTCAAAGCAAGAAAATAATCACATATTTAACTTATAATTATTGTGTATTAGCTGCAGATTAATACGTTTGGATTTAATAAAATATTCGCCTTTTGCACGTAGGCGATATTTAATCAAAACCGGGAAAATACGATTGATCTTATTTGAAACGTGACTTGATCACAACTAAAATCTTCTTACCATAATTTTTTAGCATTTTAGACAAAAAATATGCCGACTTTGTTATTTTGCAAACCGCGATTCAACAGTTCAAAACAGTCAGTTTTCTATCCCCTGCTTCAGATCTAGCTAAGTTTTTTTCTATTATGTTCAGAGATTTTCTCCCAGTTTCAAATTTACCGTCCGCACTGATTGCTAAAAATTTGTGCTGACTGGATTGCTGCAATCTATTGCTTCTGCTCTAAAAACTCCTATAGTTGGAAATCTTTTGTTTCTTACCTTTCTGTGTTTCAGATACTCTAACTCTTTGTTCTATTATGTGCCCCGTTTTCGAAATTCTGTATCTCCTTTTTATGCCTCCTCCAGACTTTTTCTTCTCTTCTTCCTCTCCCATATAGCCCTCTCTAGTTAGTTTGTTTTCACTTGAAGACGAGAAAATGGACTGTATACACTAACCATAAATAAACACTTTAATATAGTATCACCTTTAATATGAAGTAAGCCATCCACATGACGACTGCGAACTTGTATATTTTCCACTAAAGAATACGCAATAGCATATTTCTTACACTATTAATCACCATAAAAGATCACGTTTCGAATACACACTCTATAATAATAAAAAAAAAGCAAAAGAATTCTCGTTATCATGACGACCATATGACATCACACGGCGATAACGCCATCTGTTGCAGTCTCGATACACTAAAAATTCTTGAGGTATAAAAAAAGTAAACATAGCCCCCGGCCTTGAAGCCTTCTAAGGGTTCAAAAAAAGATAAAACAGTTAAAGTACATAGCATAAACAATACAGGAAGAAAACTAAAATGTTTAACTAAAATTACAGTTCAATGATATGAGAAAAGTCATTAGTTCATAGTTCACATTTTATCATCACTAGGAATGAGACACAGTTTGGTCACTGCTCTTTTAAAATCACCAGCGGCTGTATGTACTGTAGCCACCCGGACTCTATTATCACTACCTGGATGAATTTGGACAATTCTTCCAATTCTCCAGTGGTTTGGAGGCAATTGTTCATTTTTAATCAGAACTAAATCACCACATTTTAGATTTGGAGACTCACGAAACCATTTAGCACGTTTTTGCAGAGTTGTCAAATACTCTGCACACCATCGTTTCCAAAAATGTTGCAGAAGTTGTTGAACTAAAGACCAACGTTTAAGTCTGGACGACTTAACATCACTCAAGTCAGATTCAGGAATGGAAAGCAAAGGTGCTCCAATCAGAAAGTGACCTGGAGTCAATGCACTAAGGTCGTTTGGATCACTAGACATCGCGCATAGAGGACGTGAGTTCATACATGCTTCCACTTGTGTAAGCACTGTCAAAAATTCCTCATATGTTAGGAATGTGGATCCCAACACTCGTTTAAGATGAAATTTCATGGATTTCACATTAGATTCCCACAAACCACCGAAATGAGGGGATGTCGGAGGATTAAACAACCAAGTTATGCCTTCTGATGTAATGAAATTAGATACATCATTGCTTTTCTCGATGCAAGCTACACTTTTATAGATCTCCTTCAGCTCCTTACTAGCACCTTTGAAGTTAGTTGCACAGTCGCTCAAAATTTCAGACGGTTTGCCACGTCGGGCGATAAATCTTTTTAGAGCTGCCAAAAACGTTGTAGTAGATAGGTCACTGACTAACTCCAAGTGTACAGCTTTTGTAGAGAAGCACACAAAAATGGATACGTAGCACTTGAAAGTTTTTGCTCTTCTCCCAACTGGGGACTTAATTGTATATGGACCAGCATAATCAATACCGGTAACTGTAAATGGTCTTGAAGGTTGAACTCTGGGCGAGGGTAAATCACCCATTAACTGGCTCACAGTCTTGCCTCGATTTCTAATACAAGGAATACATCTATGAATTATTTTTCTCACAGCATTTCTTACCGATAAGATCCAAAATTGCATTCGTACAATACTTATCAATAACTCTTGGCTAGCATGCAAATAAGTAACATGGTAATGAGTTATGATGAGATTCGTGATGTGACCTTCTTTTGGAAGCAAAATAGGATGTTTGCTATTTTCAGGAATGTTTGCATTTTTCAATCGACCGCCTACACGAATGATGCCTTCCTCATCAAGGAAGGGTGTTAATTGTATTATTCGACTACACACACTTTTTAATTCTTTCGATGTTTTTAAGCAAGAGAGTTCTTGAGGAAAATAAGATTCTTGTACACTTTTTACTATTATCTTGGTAGCTAACCTAAGCTCATCAGTTGTCAGCAAACCTCTCAAACGATTTTCAGCGGAGTTTCGACAGTTATAAATGAATCTATGACACAAAGCAATTATACGACGAAGTTTTGTCCAAGACGAATACCGTTTAAAAATATCATTTTCCTTTACTGTACAATACATTGAAATGCACTTCTTTCTTTCTTCTCTAAGAACTTTTTCATAATCTACATCAGCACAAAGATGTTCACTTTCAGGACAAGTTTCAAAATCACGCGAATATAACCAAGTAGGTCCTAAACGCCAGCGCTCACAATTCAAAAGTTCGGCTGGTAACATACCTCTTGTACCTGAATCAGCTGGATTGAGCTTTCCATTGATATGGTTCCACTTTAAATCAGGAATTGTGTTCTGTATTTTGGCAACACGATTTGCGACAAAAGGAACCCAACGGTATGGTTCTGAAGAAATCCAAGACAGTACAACAGTCGAATCTGTCCAGGCAAATACATTACGTATAGGAAACTCTAAATGCTCTAACACAGATTTAAGTAAATCCACTAACAAAACTGCAGCGCATAACTCTAATCGAGGTAATGTTTGCACCTTCAGAGGAGCAACTCTCGTTTTTGATGTTAAGAGTGAGATTTTGATGTCCAACTTTCGCGATACTGTACGTAGATATATAGCAGCACAGTAGCCTTTCTCAGAGGCATCACAAAAAGCACAAATATCAATGTGATTTATGTCATGAGTTAGTACAAATCTCGGTATTTTTAACTGCTGAATAAGATGTAAATCCTTCCGAAAACTCTTCCATTTGTTAGCTATCTCATCACTAACAGGCTCATCCCAAGATAAATGGAGTTTCCACAGGTCTTGTATCAAGATTTTGACGTACATAATGCAAGGAGCAAGCCAACCCAATGGATCAAATATTTTCGCTAAATCAGAAAGGATATCTCTTTTAGTATATTTAAGCTTTTCTCCAGAAATGGTCACGGAAAAGTTAAAGTAATCCTCACGGGGGTTCCAATTAATTCCTAAAATTTTGATTGAGCTATCATCTTGAATTTTCGTAGACTCAGAATCATTCCTCAGTTCTTTTGGTATATTCTCTAGTACTGACACGTCATTTGAGGACCATTTACGTAGAAGAAATCCTCCACGTTCGAGCATTTGCAAGAGTTGATTTACAAGGATTTTGCACTCTTCTGTATCTTTTGCACCTGCCAAACAATCATCTACAAAAAAATTTTGAAGTACAGCCTTCCCAGCTAAAGGAAAGTTATCCTGTTCATCGTAGGCAAGTTGATATAAACAGCGAGTAGCCAAATAGGGAGCGGAGGCAGTGCCATATGTGACAGTATTAAGACGAAATTCTTCTATAGGTTCATTTATACTGTTCCTCCAAAATATTCTTTGGAAATCCCTATCCTCTTCATTTACAAAAATCTGCCTAAACATTTTCATGATATCAGCTGTAACAACTACAGGGTAACACCTGAATTTAATCAACACTGGAAACAGTTCTTGTTGTATTCGGGGACCTTTCATCAATATGTCATTAAGAGATATTCCAGATGAAGATTTGCAAGTAGCATTGAAAACCACACGTATTTTACTCGTAGAACTAGACTCCTTAATTACTGCATGATGTGGCATGTAGTACGCCTGTTTCGGGGACTTTGTACCACAAACTGGTTCCATGTGCCCGAGGTCCAAGTATTCTTTCATAAATTGCTTATACATCTCATATGTATCAGGAGATCTTAAGAGCTTTTGCTCTAACGATTTAAATCTTTGTAAAGCAAGATCCTTAGAGTTACCCAGCTTTGAAGAGCTGTCCTTAAATGGAAGTTTCACGACATAACGACCATTTTGATCACGGAAGTGTGTTGTTTTAAAGAATTCCTCACATTCTTTATCTTCACTAGAGATATGTTTCACTTCAGGAACGGAATCTAAAGACCAAAACTTTTCAACTAATTCATTTGTACTCAACTTAAGATTATTCACGGCGTAAGTGGTAGTGATACTTGAATTATCAGTAAAAGTGTTTCCGGATATGATCCAACCTAACTGAGAACAAATAGCAAAGGGCACTGATTGTCCTCGCTTTATAATGTCTCCCTTAAGCATAGTAAAAAATACATTTACACCTAACAAAATGTCAATGGGTTTTGTTTCATAAAACATGGGATCAGCTAAGACTAGATCTTCAAAATGATCCGCGATGTTAGAAGGAAGAGACACATTAGGCACATCGGAAGTTATCTTTGGAATCACATATGCATAAGTACGAAATTTAGAGTTTGACTCAAAATGAGATGTAAAGTTCAGTTCCACCTGTCCATTGGTTACAGTGTTGAATGAACCTAGACACGACACTTCTATTTTCGATTTACATCTACTTAACTTGAGCTTCTTGGCACACTCTTCACTTATGAAATTGGCTTCACTGCCACAATCCAATAAAGCTCTACAAGGTATAGCTTTACCAGAGGAATCACTTACTTTAATGACAGCAGTGCATAGCAAAACACGCTTTCCGCTACACTTAGGATCACTAAACTGTCCTGTACACGTAGTAGCATGAGTAACTACCTCTTTATTCCTTGGTAAGAATACTTCCGCACTGGGTGATAGTGCTGTATTTAATTTCGGTTTCTCATTTTCACCAATTTTGGAATTTCGTTCATAATGAAGAATAGTGTGATGGGGCAACTTACACGTCATACATTTATGTAAACTACGACAATTCTTCACTAAATGAGGCTCAGAAGATAAACAATTAAAACAAAGTTTGTGTTTCTTTACAAATTCGATTCTTTTTTGGACACTTAAATTCAAAAATCTACCACATCGGTAAAGAGAATGATCTTCCTTGCATAGCATACAACTGCTTTTACTCGACACTAAGGAAGTCACTTTGGAATTAGAATACATCTTATAATCCTTAGACTGATTTCTACTATTCTGTAGGGTTCTAGAATGGTCTTTTAGAAATTCAAGCAAATTATCCAAAGTACCTAATTCATCTTTTTTCAAAGTTCGTTCCCACCAAAATTTTATATTTCTATCTAATTTCTCAGTTATCAGATAAACAAAAAGAACATCAGAAAGATCAGAAACTTCTAACTTAAGTGTTCTTAAGGAACGTACACATTCATTCACTACATCAACACAATGTAAAATAGCTTGCGCAGAATCAGAAACTTTATGCAAATTAAACATTTTTCGTATCAATGCATTAGTTAATTCTCTTTTATTAGAATAACGTTCCTGTAAAAGTTGCAAAGCGTTATCATAATTAGCATCTGAAATTGGGATAGAATCAATAATAGACAGAGCCTTTTTTTACAAGAAGCCTTTAAATATTGCAACTTTTGACACTGAGAAATATTTGGCTTATTATCTACACTTTTTTTTTTACAAGAAGCCTTTAAATATTGCAACTTTTGACATTTAGAAATATTTGGATTATTATCTACACTTGCTTTAAAAAGATCATAAAAACTAATCCACTCTTCTATATTTTCACCTGTAAAGGAAGAAAGTTCTAATTTTGGCAATCGAACTTCAGACGAATTTACATTTGCTACACTATTTGTTTCGTGTTTAGAATCACTGGAAAATTTCTGTAGCTTTTTGTTTATAGCAATCCATAAATCATCTAACGTTTCTTGTATCGTTTGTTGTTCTGTAATAAATGTATCACAATCTTTTTCAGAACACAACAAAAATATTTCCTCAAAGATAGAACGTAGTTCACGGATAAAATCATTTAGTTTCGTTTCGAACAGCTTTACTTCTAAAATTTCTGCGTGTTCTAAATTTGAATTTACTTTGCCTTTAAACGTAGTTATATTGCTTTTTAGAACTTTCTTTTTAGTTAAAAGAGGCTTTAATTCAGCCATTATGAATAACAATAAGTACTAACAATTTTTAGCAAAATAAAATTAAATGGAACGTACTCACCGCAATGTTGCAGCTTTATCTCTAAACCACATAAGTATCACGCTAATCAACTTTGCCATTTCACTTTGCCAATTCACTACACGAATTTATTTCACTTATTCCAAAATCGAAATAGTAACACTCCGGCTCGACGGACCAGAATAGTTTGTTTTCACTTGAAGACGAGAAAATGGACTGTATACACTAACAATAAATAAACACTTTAATATAGTATCACCTTTAATATGAAGTAAGCCATCCACATGACGACTGCGAACTTGTATATTTTCCACTAAAGAATACGGAATAGCATATTTCTTACACTATTAATCACCATAAAAGATCACGTTTCGAATACACACTCTATAATAATAAAAAAAAGCAAAAGAATTCTCGTTACCATGACGACCATATGACATCACACGGCGATAACGCCATCTGTTGCAGTCTCGATACACTAAAAATTCTTGAGGTATAAAAAAAGTAAACACTAGTTTAATAGTAGTCTCTTTCTCTTCTCTTAAATATGCATTTACTTCCAGCGCTATTTCTCTTTTGAATATTCTTCTCCTCCCACTTCTATCTGTCTTTTTATATAGTCTACAAGATCTTTTGGGGAAGGGGACTATGAAGTTAAAATAGAACGTAAGAAAGTTTATAAGCCCCTTCAGTTGCTCACTGGTTACATAACTTACTTTTGTCTAGAAAGGAGGAGCGCGTGTTCCCCCACCCAAATCCTTTTTTATACTTCTTTTTCTTAGCCCTGATTTCTATACACTTTGTATTTCCATTCAATGAACGCTGCGGCGTAAAACAATAAGCAACAAAGAGATAACATTTCACAACATTCTGTTTAGTGCCTGGAGTAAAACCTAAAATTTACATGTGTTTTACAAACAGGGCTGTGGAGTCGGTAGGGAAAATAACCGACTCCGACTCCTGGAATTTAAAAGCGATTCTGACTCCGACTCCGATTCCCTCATTTATATATAAACATATACACATGCGTTACAGCTTTTTTTTTTTAATATAAAAGAAGTAATAAATGCTAGAGAAAAAAAAATGTCCGCATGACTTCCTTGTACGGAATATTCAATTACACGCAATTTTTTTGCATTTCATTTAAACATATTGAATTAACAGTTAACGAATTTTGAATTAAATCTACTTCGTCGATACCGCATAAACTACAATAGAATAAATACACTCTTTAAAGTTCACTACATTTATTTACCACTTCTACATTTATTTACCACACTTCGGCGTTAGGTTCAGTTAACAGCCTTACATCTCATTTATTTTATAAATCAGAGTGAGCAAAAATTATAGCACCTGAAGAATCACCACAAGTTCTATTCAAATACTATAATAAATCTAAAACGATGTATAAAAGAAATAAAACAAATAAAAAAAGAACAGTTTTTCACAGACGATTCAGCGCCGCTTACCTAATGTGTATGCGCTATTTATTAATTGAGTTCTCCCTTCGCGGTAAGGAAATAATGCATAAGAATTCGGAATATTGTCATTAAAAATTGAAAGACATAGAACGCTGAAAACAAGTACAGTTAAAACAATTAAAAGCGAATTTTTACAGTATTTTATAAAACACCAAGTACAAGTTAAAACAATTAAAAGCGAATTTTTACGGTTAAAATTACAGTTTGTATTCAAAAACAAGCTAATAACTAAAATGATAATTTCAGAATGAATGAAGCATAATTGAATGTGCAATAATAAAAGAAGACGTTATTTTGCTGTTGCGAAGCTTAGTTTCTCTAGATTGGCAACAAATCCACTATTCTGCTAACTTTCAAATGTAAACAAATATCGACACTATCATAAGCAAAAATTAGGCTTAGCCGCACTTAAGAAAACTTTTAAATTGTTGATAATTCCACAATTATTACATGCCCGTTAAATAAAGCATAAAAATCTTTACCCAAAGATAAGAGCAACATAATTCAATCATTTTTAGAGCAAAAAATGCACAATTTACAAATATATAAGAATAAAGAAACTGAGCTATAAAAAATTGAGCTCACTGAGCCGAGTAACAGAGTGGATATATATATACACATATTTATATACTTTTGATGAGGCCGATTGCAACCAAAATGCGAGGTGCACATCTACCTGTTATAGCAGTGCTATAAACAAAATTTCAGCGTTCTGAGGCTACTCGTTTTGGAGTTATACGAGATACATGCTTACATACGTAAGTACAAACTCACAGACGCCACGGAAAAATCACTTCAGAATCCATTTTAAATCAGATTTATAATTTTTTTGGGGAAAAAGAGTCCTTCATTCTGTCCTTACGGTTAAATATTATGCAAAAACATCGTTAAATTGCACTTGATAGCGGTCAAAATGGATATTTTCATTGAAATATGAGACCCGAAATTTTTCGCGATTAGAATAGCTCCTTTTTACTTCGTACAAGGAAGAAATATTGATGGCATAGCAAATTATTTATATTAATTAGCATTTGTTATGAAATGGAAAAACTGGATTAGTAATTTCAAAGAAACGGTGTAGCTTCGGCAAGATCTTTGTTAGAGGACCGTAGATCACATTTGATGAACTTCAGAATTAAGATGTCTTTCCACACTAAGTTGAGTAGGAGGAAGAGCTTTTACTGCAAGGGCTACTTCTTTTAACTTTTCAGGATAGATTTTATATATTCTGAAAGAGGTGTCTTGAAGGGTAATCATATTTATTTCCTCAAAGGCTGTGAAGAAATCTTGTTTGTATTTTTTCATTGTTATATCTAAAGGCTCTTAGTTCTTTATTTTCATTCGCTTTGCTTTAGTCTTTTCAATATTATCCAAATATTTCTTAAAATCTAATTCATAGCTGGAAGAGGATGCGAGAGACTCAGTTGCAATGCCTGCAGTTTGATTGTCCGGATTTGAATGCTCTAATTGTTCTGAGAATAATTTCATTCTTAATGAAAGTTCATAGATATGTTTATAGATTTTGGTTGCTCTATGTTGTGTTTTCAGTTTGCTGTGCACATTCAAAATGTTTAAGACAATTAGTTCTCCCGCTGACTGTGAGATTCGTGCCGTGATTAAATTTTTGAACGCGAGGAATGTTAAACCGGCCGAAATTTATCGTCAAGTGACAGAAGTTTACGGTGAATACGCGGTAAGTGATGGAATGGTGAAAAAGTGGGTAAGAATGTTTAATGCAAGTCGAACAAATGTCCACGCCGAGGCTCGGAGTGGTCCGCCTTCTGTTGTCACCGATGATTTGGCAAGGGAAGTTGATGAAGCAATTCATGAGAACAGACGCTTCACAATGACAACTCTTTCAGAGGTAGTTCCACAAATTTCACGTACCGTTTTATTCGAAATTGTGTCTGACCGCTTGAATTTGCGCGAATTGTGTTCCCGATGGGTTCCAAAAATGCTCACTGATGTTCACAAAACTAAGCGACTTGGTAGTGCCCTGACATTTCTCACGCGGTACAGTGATGAGGGAGAAAACTTTTTAAACCAATTGTGACAGGCGATGAAACTTGGGTGTGTCATTTCACACCAGAATCGAAACAACAATCGATGGAGTGGAGACACACTCATTCTCCGAAAAAACAAAAGTTCAAAGTGACAATGTCACACAAAAAATCATGTGCACTGTCTTCTGGGATAGGAAAGGCGTTTTGCTTACTGAATTTCTTCCCAGAGGTGAAACCATTAATGCGGCACGATATTGTGAGACTTTAACAAAACTAAGGCGTGCCATTCAAAACAAACGTAAGAGGAATGCTCAGTAAAGGAATTGTGTTGCTCCATGACAATGCTCGGCCCCATACTGCTGGTGTCACTCAGTCGTTAATGCGACAGTTTCATTGGGAGCAGTTCGATCACCCGCCGTACAGCCCGGACTTGGCGCCATCCGACTATCACTTGTTCCTGCACATGAAGCGCGAGCTTGGTGGCAAACGCTTTGGATCTGACGATGACACGAAAAATGCTGTGGAGTCTGGGTTATCGAAACTGGCGGGAAGTTTCTTTGACGATGGTACACAAAAACTGGTCACCCGTTATGACAAGTGGCGGAAACTATGTTGAAAAATAGTTTAAGACATGTATTTTCATGTAAAAATAAAATTGGATTCGAAAAAATTGTTTTACTACTTTTTTTTTCAAAACGGTACTTAGTTTCCGAATACGCCTCGTAGTTAGTTTCCTTTGCGTTTTTAATTTGTTCGTCATCCAACAAATTTCGGTGTTTTGTATTGAACCCAGCAAGGTCTGATTGGCTAGCAAAATAGTTTCTCTTTCTTCATTGAGGAAATGATTCCTTCTGCAATAAGCCCTCCATTTCAGAAAGAACAAACACCACATTTTTCCATTCTCATCGCCTGTTAATTCTTCAGATTGTTGCTTTCTTTGTGGCTATATACAGTGTAGGAAGAAGATTTTCCAGTTCTTCAAGATCATTCCACTGTTTTTCTGTTAGTGAAACGTTAGGGTTATCTACATCTTCTAAAAAAAGTTCTTAATTCTAACAACTTTTATATAATCAAATATATACTTCCCCATCGCGTTGCTTGATCAATCATTGCTCCTTTTCCTGCTCCCTTCCTAAGAACGGCATCAACTTGCGGGTTCTTGCTGATATTGGTGCTTACCTAAATTTACCAATGAGATTTTTAGCTAAATGAATCAATTTAATCAATAATGGCAAGTGTCACATCCATCCTTCTCCCTTATATGTGTTTATTAATATGTCAATAAAATAAAAATAATTATTAATTAATGTATATAGTCCATAAATAAAAATAATAACTTAGTTTTTCATTAAATGTTTTTAACAATTCACTTTAATTTCCTTTCAAATTCAAACTGTCCAACAAAAACTGGAGTCGGAGTCGACGTGTTTTTAGCGACTCCAGTTTCGACTACTTTTACCCCAAAATCTGCCTAACTCCGATTCCGGCTCCATGACTCCGACTCCGACTCCACAGTCCTGGTTACAAAATGTGACATTGCTTCACTAACACGGTGTAAGGTTTAGCTTAAGTTTATAATAGTAGTTATTTCTAAGCTTCTTTCCTATCTATCCTAACTTCAGCTTACAAATTCCTTACCAGAATGTGCGTTTAGAATCGCGTTTAATGCAAATGAGTAAGAGTAGTATTTAAGTTGAAGTTCCACTGACTTCGAGAGAGAGAATCAAAGCGCGCGTTTGCCTTTTGGCCAAGCCCCCCCTAAGCAAACTAGGCTCAGCCGCAATATGTGCCCTTGATAGCTTTGCAAGATAGTTCGATATTTAGGGGCCAACTAGTTAGACTTATGTTAGCTTCGGCTAAATTTCTTCAGTTAGTTATTAGTTAAGTTCTTATTAGTCCAAAGGGATTTAGTCCGTACAATCTCGATTTTTCTAGATTTTTGTGGATGGCAACAGTAATTACGAGATATTTATTTATTAAACATTAAATGCACGCACTCTTTTATTTTTATTTATTTATTTTTTGATGTAGCTTTCTTTTCAAAAATCGTCTGCGTTACACGGGAAATATAAAGCAATTTTAATTGCAATTCTAAAAATATAGCCAAATAAATGCAAAATTCGTAACAGTATTTTTTGGTTTAACAAAAATAAGACTGCCAGCACAGTCCTTAAATTATAACTGCAGTGATTAAATTTTTAGCTGAAAAAATGAAATGTTCTACTGTTATAAATAAGCCTTTGAAACAAAATTTATTTTAGGGCATCTGTCCTGTTTTACAAACAAATATAGTATTATGAGTTGAATTTCGGTTAAATTCTTTTACCCCGAGTTTACCTTATCACTCTAATTTCTGATGCAGAAAGCATCTAATTGTTGATGCAATAATATTTTTTAAGGCAGAGCGTTGATAACTTTCAAGTGATTATAGTAAGTGACAAATCAAAATGTCACCTTTTAGTTTGCATAATACGATGGAATTTATTAAAGATCTCTTTTAAGGCCCAGCATGTTTATTCAGGCGCTGAGACGAAATATCCCCGAAAACAGTTATTATACGAAAACGCAAAAATGTTTACTTAAAAGTCTCTTGCTGCCAGCGACAGAAGTGTTGATTCAGACCCTTGTCATGCATCAGAGGTCATTGTTACAATGTCAACACCAGGAGGCGCTGTTTGCATAATTTTCTCCCGAGAATGGATGCTTTGCCATCGAGAATACGACCTGTTTGCCAAAGGCTGGAATGGCTACCGAGGGAGTTGAGCGAGAGTAATTTGTTTGATGACAACGTTCGGGAATAAAGAATAAATACTGGCGCCTTTTGAAACTTTTAAATAAATGCGTTATTTTTCAAAATATATAGACTACTTTTTGTCGTTAATGTTATCCAAAGCTAGTAAAAGTGTGTTATAAATCAGGTTATTTACTTTATGCTTAGTTCGTGTAATGGTGTATTTATTATTTTCATATTTTTACGAAGTTATTCTTGGCAGTTTATATTTTATTCTGAAGTTTCACTTGCTGAGATGCTTTTTAAGAAAAAAAAGTTTGCATTCTTTGAATTCAGAAGTAATTATTTCGCAATTATACGTGAGTTTTAAGCGTTGTTTCGTGTTAAATAGATTAAAACCTTACGGGGTTACTATTAATTTTTAAATTTTACTCATACTGAACCTCTCTTGGCACCGGACAAAATAAAAATAAAAAACTAACTAAAATGAACTTGTTAGAAAGGGAGGAAGGAAACTGACTGATTGATCTGCCTCCAAATAATATCTAATTATACTTTTTCTTAAATCAATTGACTGACACAAAGCAAGGCAAAGCAAATTCTTCTTAATAAAACTTAACCTAAAAACACAAGAAGGAATAAATCTTCTCTGGTACTCGGTAGAATAGAATACTATTTCTTCAACCAAGCATTTCTAGAATTCACTCATTTTAAAATGAACTCAAGAATAATTCATATTCATTAAATAGCAAAAACCTCATAAGCACCAGAGCAGAAATATTCAAAC
Source organism: Stegodyphus mimosarum (assembly GCA_000611955.2). Taxonomy (NCBI): domain Eukaryota; kingdom Metazoa; phylum Arthropoda; class Arachnida; order Araneae; family Eresidae; genus Stegodyphus; species Stegodyphus mimosarum. Next base: position 95,499 of record KK114126.1, on the reverse strand, counting down.
ACCAATCAATCAGCTCCACTATGAAAATCAAGCTCTAGCTCTAACTTTTCTGGCACCTAAAAGTCATTACAAATTCTATCTTAAAACATATTCAAGAATCACTAATAAGCGGTTAGTGCATATTTGCTAAAAACAGGGCGCGTTGTGAGTACCCTAAAATGCATAAGTATTTTTCAATAACCCCAAGCAAAATCTCCATGTTTCTTAAAAGCCTCCCGGCTCAAACAAATAGAGTGACTGAACAGACCAACTACGTAACACACAAAAAAACAAACGCAAGTAATAACATAAAATCAAACTCATTTATTAGTATCTAGGATAAATTTATGGGAGAGCTGGCCAGACTACCCTTACATACAAATGCAATTAACATTCTACATTAAATTTCTCCAAGAGTCATTTATCAAGATTTTTGAATTTTAACATAACAGCGATTACTTAGAATAACTGAAACATTAAATGAATTATAGAAACTGAATTCTCACACAAAATAATATAGAAATTACCATTAACATAAATTTCGTATTTTTTTTTTTTTTTATTTTCAAATAAATTTTTCTCTTTCTCCCCAAATTAAGCAAGATTAGTTTAAATTAAACTACTTAAAAAATGCTATACTCTTACAAATAAGAATATTAAGTAACTCACAATAAACAACCGTTATTTCATCATCATAGGCTATAGGCGACGTTATCATAGGAAGCTATAAGCTGCAGATGAGTTCTACTTCTCGCATCAGTTTCCGGAAAATTCTAAGTTCATGAAAAATGACCTCTTGTAGAACCCCAATGAAGAAGATCGGCAATCAAATATTCTGAAGTATTAAAGTTGAAGGAGAAACAAAGGTAATAAACAAGATGACACTCAGGTGCTTCGGCTGACAGCGACAACGGGAATTTTCGAGCGAAGACAGAATGTTCTGTTTGGTACGAGCCATTTCACTTCCGTTTTACGGGAAAACCTGCTTCAAACTCGGAAGAGTTTGCTCTGAGTTCTAATTCTCGCATCAGTTTCTGGAAAATTCTAAGTTCATCGCATCTTCAAGCCACCCGCAAGGGCAAAAGCTCGGCCGCGGGGCCAAAAGCCCTTTCTGCTGATTCTCTTCTCTGTACCAAAACTTATCTCCTAAATTCCGGCGAACACAGCCGCAGTATCGCAAATCTCTTCAGCTAAAAGCCGAGTCCGTCTGCAGAACGCAAGCGCAAGCCACCCAAGCCAGGGTAAGCTTGGCCGCAGGGCCCAAAGGCCCTCTCTGCTAAATCTTTTTCTCTGTATTCAAACTCAAAAACTCTCTCGAAGACTCCGATTAAAACTGACTTCAAAACTCGCGCAACAACCGAGGAAAACTCGGTTTCTCCTCCTACTCACAATTATAGGTCCAAAAGTTACACATAAAATTAAATTCTTGCCAATCCGAGACTTTTCAATGTAATTTAACCGAACAATTCAGACCCACAGACGAATCAGAATTAAGACATTGTTTACAGTAGCACCTGCGAAAACTGGAAACTAAAAATTCGATCCCACTTGCTCACAAGCGAAAATCTAAGTAGAAACAACAAAAAACTGCCCCTTCAATATCCAATTTACAACCTTTCCCTTTCTTCCGAAGCTATAAGCAAGGCAACATTCACAAAGCTGAAACGTAAGTGAACTGCGAGAGGCCAATTACTATAGCCACTTTTACTGTTTGGTAACAAAGGGAACAACGATATACTGCCCAAAGTTGCGACTGTCATCTTAAAAGGCTATTCCCACAGATATTACATCCGTTAAAAGACGCTCCCCTTTCTGCGTTAGAAAATTGAACCGTTCAAGGAAAAATAATTGCTTAAAGATTTTAAGTACACACTTTACAAATATATACAGGTTCATTACGCTCTTCACAATTTCAAATTTAAAAAATCAACTACAAACATAAATAAAATACTTAAATAAATGATTACTTAAATGATTAAAAACACTTAAATTAAAACACAGAATTCGCGACACAACATTCGTAATGGAAATTTGGATATCTTTTTTTGAAACGCCAATTAAATATTTGTACTTTTTTATGATATGAGTTCAGCTCTAAGTTAAACTAGATCCTTAAATTAGATAAAACATTCCTACAGGCTCTTAAAACTGGAATTTATTTTCAGTCACAAAGCACAAAATTCTTGTCGAGTTACAAAACGCAAAATTCTTGTCGTGTTGTCTTCAGTTTCCTTTAGTAGGCTTTCAGAATTTTTTCTAAGTGTAATTTTACTGAGCAACTTGAGTACTTTTGAATTATTCTCACAATTAACCCAGAATAAAAAATATCAGCATTCAAAAGTTAAGAAAAACTCTCTGCTTGTAATTATTTCACGAACTGTAAGCAAAATAGAATGAAGCTTTGTGTGTTTGTATAATAGCAATTCACTTATGCCCAAAATTATCTTTACATGTAGGAAATCAGATTTCCTAGAAAGTGTTAACTACTATTTTAAGAATTTGTATGAAATGGTACATAAATTATGACACATAAATACAAAGGGAAAATTTTAGAACTATTTAGGACATAATTCTTTAGCAGGAAACAATAAAAATGGTAATAATATATTACAAAGAGCGTTAATAAAAAAGTGAAGTCTTTTGAATTAATTATGGAATGTGATCTCCCCCAACTTGTACGCATACTACAACGTGTTTTCATGCAGGATATAAATTTGTCAACTCCAGACTGGGGAATTAATTTCCGCTCCTGCACCAGTATGGTCTTCAGGACATTTACATCTCTAGGAAGGGGATATTTCTGTGTAACTGCTTTTCCAAGATAGTCCATAAGTTTTCTATCAGCTTGAGACTACGAATACCGCCCACTTATTACGGTGATTACTTCACACCGGATGCGTTCGAAGAGAAACAATCATTTGTCAACTTCCATCCGGCAGACTACGGAATTGTCATCAAGCTATATGTCCCACTCTCGACAAACCACAGACCTTCCAGCCATATCATATATACCAATGGCTCTAAAATGGGCGGAAGAGTGGGAAGGGCCATAATAGTCATGTCCAACAATAATACCATTTGCCCAATGGAAAGGACAATTGGCAGACAACAATAGCATTTTCCAACGAGAGGCTATAGCAATAACGCAAGCTATACGCTGTAGGCTTTCCCATAACATAACAGCCAGATCATCAATAAAATCTGATAGTCTCTCAGCAATTTATGCCATAGGCAACCCCGAACACCTGTCTGCAATCATAAAAGGCATCCAGCAGGGCCTCAGAGCTAACCAGCACTTCGAGATACACATAGAATGGGTGAAGGCTCACGCGGGAGAGCAGGGTAATGAACTGTTAGACGGCCTTGCCAAGGAAGCCGCAAATGGCAATGCTGACGAACATATCTCAACTCCCTGGCCCATTTCCAACCTGAAAAGGACTTTACGTCTCAAAGCCACAGGCAAATGGCAGAAAGAGTGGGACAACAGCAGTACAGATCAATGCACACATTACCATCTCACGTACGTCTCCCAAGAAAGATGTTGTGGAAACACTCACCTAACGAGGTACACCTCCGGACTCTTGCTATTTCCCGTATACTTCGAGAAATTTGCAATTAGCCGTTCAAATGTGTGCAGCTGCGGAGAGCTAGGCTCCCCAAAACATTATCTCGCCAAATGTCCCCTCACAGAGAGCATATACATTAGACTGCCGGCACAAAATCGCAAAGCACTCTGCAAATGCAAATTTCTAGTTAAACAGAAACAGCTAGTTAATAAATTAAATAAGGTAATCGAGAAAACAACAGGCTTCGGCACCGATTTATACCAAGTCTAGGGCCAAATGTATAAAGCAATAAAAATATGGTAAAATGTCGTGTATGTTAAAACGTACATACTAATCTGGTGAAACGTACAAAAGTAAGGTTTCATGTATAATGTCTGACGTAACATAAGGTACGGTATAGTGCAAAGTGTGGCATAATGTAATCTGTGTCAAATAATGTGAAAACTGTGAAAATTAGTAAAATGTGCAAATGTAAAGCTCAACGTATAATATGCTAAATTAATGTAAAATACACTATAATGTAATGGGAGGTTTTAAACATTTTAAATGGGGCATTATTCATAACATGTGTAATATGTATTCAGTGTATGTTTTTATGTTTGAATATGTGAGGCAAATGCATAAAGTAATGAAAAGTACGGAAAATGTAGTGTAGGATAAGGGTGGACGTGGTGCTGTATTGATTAACCTAATGGTAAAGGGTCAGTGCACCCGTCCTCTGTCGCTTATCAGCTTGCGATCAGATTTTTTTTGGCCACGATGTTCGCTGGGTGTCTTCACTTTCAAAGAATTCGTCAACGAGATTTGCTGGATGTGCTTGACTGTTATCGTCCATAAATGAGACATAAGAAGCATTCGCACTTCCAAAACACTTTTACAGAAGATTCTAAGACTTCAATATTGTGGTGGTCACAGATCCGCTACTGAAGTCGTATAGGGGCGTACGTCCATGGGTTATTATTCCTCCCCAAACCATTCTACCACATTCCATAATATTCGAAAGAAGATTCGTATTCTTCACTCCTTCCAGATGCAAACACGTTTAGAATGAGGTGTTAAACTAAACCTCGACTCATTAGTAAAGAGAACATGGGATCACTAGTGTTCACACCCAATTCTAATGTTCTTTGCACCAATTAAAACGATCCCTCTTTTGTTATGAAGACGGTGTAACACGTATCCTTGGCTTTTTGGTTTATAAAGACTTTTTTCCTTAAACCTTCTGTATACAGTTTGACGCGATACAGCAGTTCCAATGGTGGCTGCAAGCTCTTAACTACCAAGCAGTAGATTTCTCATTACGACGGACAGTTATTGCCAGATAATTACCAGAAGCACGAATAACAACTTCCGGAAGCAGTTTTTATTCGTTTATTACCTTTTCCAGGCCTACTCACAATAGTTTTAGGGTTCTGAAATTGTTTCCATAGCGTAGATTGCGTGTTTTGGAATATTGAAACATATCTGCCATATTTGTCCATATGAGCAAATAACACAATCTTTGAGCTCTTTTCAACTCTGGAAAGGATCTTGAGGAAAGTGTCTCCTGCGACCTCAGCGGGGATTGAGGTTTATTAATCAGATAGTTTAGTGTTTTTTACCTTTACATTTTTCAGCTATCAACAGGAAGCAAATTAGCTAATATATTTAAGCACAGACTTCTTGAGTTAACAAAGAAATTTAGGCAGCTTTCGCTGACCATCTTGATACTATTTTCCCCCAATTCCTGAATTTACTTGAATTTGGCTCTAGCCGTGTTTTCTTCAGTAGGCCAGAGCCAAAATTTATGGGTGCACTTTGTCTTGTAAATCTCATATTTTAAATACTTAACATTTATCTTAACTTTGCTTCTGTTAATCCCGCAGTACTTTTCCGCTATTATTCAAGCCGCGTAAAAATTGGACCAAAGTCTTTATTAATATTCCAGTGAAATAAAACCTTCTTCTGTGTTCAGTGTTATTTCAGTGCATGATTAAAATAGGGCGACAAATCCCCTGACTATCTTTACGGAGACAAAGCTAAGCCTTGTTGATAGCCGGATTGTTTAAGTAGTCAGGCTTCCTTCACATCTGCTCTGTATACTCCGTACTCTGATTGAGAATAATTTCTGCGTTAGTTGGATTCATTCATTTGTTGTGCTTTAGATAATATCTGCGTCACGTCTTGGAACGCTAATTAAGTACTTGTAGTTTTCTCTTATATGAATGTAGGTCACTGATAATTTATATCCTCATATATAAAACTTTAGTGCTCGCTCTTAAAATCATGGATCATTTCAGCGCGTCGATGACTATAAATTTTGGATCCATTACGTTGTAAGGTTTTGTTCCCTCCCTCCTTAAGTTTTACGTTCTTGTAACTGGAAAGCAGTTCAGCATTGAGAAGTTTTGAGTTTAAATCCCGGCAACAAATTTACCATTCAACCCCAGGAAACGCAATCCTCTAGTAAATTCGATTTACCAGGCCTAGACGAAATTTTAACAGTGTGGGCATGCGCAAAAGGAAAGTAACTTTATCTCATTCCTTCATCGCTTCACGTAGCAAATTTATAACGGCTAAAAATATTTCTTACAAAATGGAAGATAAATTTTATAAAATTTTATTTAATGAATTTGAAGTGT
>KK114126.1:58755-83577 GCA_000611955.2 Stegodyphus mimosarum | reverse complement strand
TGTTGGATGACATAAGGAAAAAGCACCTGGGTGAGGGGCCAATGAATCTGGAGAAACTTAAGGGATTTGCCAAGGATGCCATGTCTTTAATAAATAGTAATAGATCTGTCTTTGGCATCCAAATATGATTTTATTTATTTATTTATTTATTTATTTTTTTGAGAGGGAGACCCTTTTAAGATCATTTGGTCTTATAAAGACTAGGCGGATCGGGCCTCCCCGCATTTCACATTTCACACATTACTGTGATACAGGGACGGGATCAAAATGTCGTCAAATAGTAGCTAATTTTCTCGACTTTTAGCGATTTCCCGTCAAATTGGGAGACAAAATTTAGCCACCAAACTCGTCGCCAGTTTGGCGATATCTCGCCAATCTACTGAGACAGCTATTTGTTCAATGTTAAATAGATTTACCCCTATATTCTTACTTTTCCGGCAAAGGATTGCCTCTTTAGATTTTTTTTTTTTTTTTGCATTTTCACATATAATTTCCTTAAAATTATTTACTTAGATAAAAATTCGTAACAATACCTTGGGCATCTTATAGTAGGGTATGAAGTTATTTGGCTCCATCTCTTTTAAAAGAAAATGACTAAGAGATGGATCCAAAATGATCTTCCACCCCTCAATCTCTTAAGAACTTTTGGCTCAATGTTATTTAAAATGCCTCCATGACACAAAGAAAAAAATTTAAACGACACCAACCTGTACCGAAGAACACCCGAAATAAAAAATTGTGAAGGTACTTTTGCGCCACCCTCTATTAGTAATTGAATACCAAACAGTATGGTAACTTTTCATGTTGCATTGTTGACTAATGACTTCAATAACTATTTTATGTGGACTAATTATTTTGCGATGATTAAAGACTTCAGCTAACCCTGCTGTAAAGTATTGAGTGTGTTGACGAAGAAAAATTCAACAGAAATTTCTTTCTATATGCAAAAAAATAGATTTTATGATAATATTCATAGACCAAAGATTATATTTGGAGTTGTCTCTCTCTAAGCCCAGTACTCGTAACTGAGCTCGTGCAGCCACACTATCTGGCAGAATTTAGGTAAAGCAAAATTTTTAGACTTTGGAGAAGCACGGAGCAGCAAAATTAAGGGATGCGAAACCTTTTGAATTTAGGGAAGGCATTGGGACGCAAAACTTAGAGGTGCCAAAATTTTTAGAATTTAAGAAGGTACTTAGCAGCACAATTTCGGACCTGCAGAGACCTCACCGAGCCCCAAAATGTCTAGCGCTGGCCAGGATAAGCTTTAAGGATATGCGGGAATTTATTTATTCCAGAGGACAACCCTTAAGCGTATGTGGGAAATAGTCGTAAGTATAAAAAATAACTAAACCAACTTTCGACAGCATGAAACATAAGCTAAACAAAATTTAACGGAACAATGCGTCTTTAATCACCTATCTCATGATGAATCACCATTAGCGTATAGTGGACGCTAGCTAAGCTTTATGATGACAGCCGCGAATTTGAAGGTTTCCAGATAACGCAGACACAAAGCCAGGTTTTCCAGTTAATGGAATTTGCAGACACATGTGGAGGAAAAAAAAATAAATGAAGATAATATAACTTTTTTTTTTAAATTTGCAATGACAGCGCCCCAATCATTAGTCAACTCACGGACGGCAAAATCAGTAGTATGGTTAAATCTAGAATGTCGTTACCGATTCTGAAGAAAAGGACATAGGTAGAGAACAAAAAACAAATGTTGATTGACAGTTTAGTGGGAATTCTCGACGCAGCAAGTACAAGACTTGAACAATCGAACTTTTTTACTGAACAAGAATTTATGTCTGTCTATAAAATTAAAGAGAAAGTATTAGCCCCAAAAATGAAGCAAATTGAACAATTTACATTGAAATAAATGTTTAATAATGCAAACAATAAATACTAAATTTTTCTTCTTTGTAAATTTTGATTTCCTTTAGGTCATAAATCACCATTTCTTATTTTTAATTTTTATAATTCCTACATCTGATCTCAGTAGATTTAAACTTATGATCTAATATCTAGTAAAATTTCAAATCTGGAATGGCGAAGTCCCAACGATTCCGGATTTCGGGCTTAGTACTATATCTCTAACAGTAAGTATAAAGTCATGCCAGACAGGCTATAAAAATTGCAATGACAGTTTCTTTTTAAAGGATTTCAACCCTTTGATGTTGAGCAAACGCAGCTTAGCGCTAGCCAAAGTAAAGAAACAAGTCCAGCAGACATTAAATGAAATCGACTGAACGTCAAGAGTAGATTATTTCACTTTTTTGACATATGCACGGAATGAGAATAGTAAACAGAGCTGAAAAAATCGCTTTTGCATGTTTTAAGAGAGGATAAGGAGATAAACTGCATAAACATTTGTGCTTCTGTTTTGGTTACATAAAAAAGGACAATTTTCTAGATTTCGTTGCAAGTGCTTTATTACAATCCAATGCACAAAAGAGTAAGGTTGGCATTTGGTAACACGTGGAAAAAATCCACGACCCGAGCTGCATGGAATGTAAATGATATTTAGCTAATGGGAAAGAGAAAGCGTAATTTATTAAGGAAAGGTTACAGTTAGGTTACCTCTACTCATAAACTAAAAACAGCCCTACTAACGCATAATAACAAATAACCACACATCTTCCAAATCCAGGCGTATTGCCATCTGATTACCATGCTTTTAATTTCAACAAAGTTCTCAGCTCTGTTACAAGATATCAAACAGCATTCAACCTCTAAAGTTACTTTCTGAGTTTTTTACATCATTTTAAAAGCCAGATGGGGAAAAAGAGATAGACGATGTGATTACATTAGCTATTATATGTGTTTCCTGCGTGATATGATTTCAAAATGCATTTCTAATAACAGTTTTTAAAATGAAACACTAACATTATGAGTTATAAAACATATTTTTTATTACGACAAGTTATTAAATTATAAATCATTATAAAATTTTTAAATGAATAAAAACTAGCAGTCTCTAAATGGAGAAAAAGTTATAATAATGATAATTACTTATGTCTAAGGAAGAAAAGACAAATTTAGACTTTAATTAAATTTATTATTAAAGAGATTATGATATTAAATTATTCAAATATATTTTAAAGAACAGAATGATCTAAAATAAACCTACAACTTGATGAAAGTAATAATTACTTTAAATGACCTTTAAAATATATTACCTAACTATGTTAATTCAGATTAAAACTTCTTACGCAACAAAATATTTCTCAGACAGTATTTTCTTTTCAAACCAAAAATACACATTTTGAACATAATCCCACTAACGATATGTCCCCGCATATATATAGGAAAATATAACACTCTTTGTATGTGTGTGTTTGCATGTTTGTTGGTATGTTAATACACACATGTTACAAACTAGATATATATACATATGTCAGAAACGAACCAGTGGAAGTAAAGGAAGCTAAAATCTGTTTTAAGGAAATAAATTATAAATTTTTTATATATCTACCTGATCATTTATAAGAAACAATATGTATCTTAACAGAACTATTTAATAGGTAAATATATGCAATACATATTATAGCTAGAGAATTTTATTATCGCTGACCAATGGTAGCTAAACTAAGAATGATCATTATTAAATTAGAAAGAATAATTATTACTTTATTGTTTATTCTCAACTAAGAATATTCATTATTAAATATCAAGGTTTATTAAATCTCACAAATTTACAGGAATATGTAATAAAGCAGGCACTGAGAAAGGTATAGTTACAAACAACTCCAATGTTTTATAAGCTGAAAAAGTCTACTGTCTACATTGATATGTTATGAGTTTACACTCAGCTGAAGACGTTTTTCCATGTACACCTAATATTTTATCTTTAGCATAATGCGAGCACGTTAAGCATATGCAGTACTAATAACTGCCAATAGCTCAACACGTAGTCAAGCCATAAGAAATCACCATAAATACAGGTATACTCTATTGAAAAAAGAACAGCCATTTTTCTTAATTTAATGCTCCCACTAATCTCGAATGAACTTTGATACTTCAGTAATGATATTTGACATACACACAACTGATATTACAGGAACACTGTGTAGAAACATTAGGAATTTTTTCTAACAGAAGACATGGAAGATGAGCAATGCCCTTACCGCGACTCGAAGCTGGACCCGTCGAAGACTCGCTGAGTGGGCTATGGTAGCACCACGAAGGCATGCAGAAAGGGGGCAGAAAATACATTATATACTCCCCCTTTTAAAGGGCGACTGGAGATTAGGAGACCCATTCTCCAAATTCTAGTGGTGAAGAATTATCATCAACCACCTTTTAGTTCGGGCGCCACTGTAGAAACATTACGATTTTTGTGAAGCAGAAGACATGAAGGATGAGCAATGTCCTCGCTGCGACTCGAACCTGGACCTTTCGAATACTCGCCGAGTCTACTACCGTTACACCACGATGGCATTCAGAAAGGAAGGAGAAAATACCTTATAACTGGCATTACAAAATACGACATCACATCAACATAATGGTTCATCCCCCTTTGCACATGCACTAGCTATTCTTTCTTTCTATTTTTATCACAATTTTGTTAATACCTGGTAAATTGCCAAATTTACTCTCGACCTGCGTTTCCTGGGAATGAATAATAAAACCGCATCTCGGCAAGGGCATTGCATATTTTTTATGCTTTCTGCTTCGACACATTAGGTTACTTGAATATACCAAAACTCACAAGGACTTCTGCCTAAGGAGAGAGATGCCTCTGAGGAGGACTTTCTAAAGGAAAGTTCCTGCTTCGACAGGTCTAATGACTTTACAACATACGGAAAGGTTGAACACTCCAGTATGTCTTTTAATGCACATGATGGAATTAAATCTACTTCGTCGATAGGGCATAAACCACAATAGAATAAATGCATTCTTTAAAATTCACTATATTTATTTATCATAGAGACACTCTGACGCTAGGTTCACTTAACAGCGTTACATCTCATTCATTTTATAACTAAGCATACACAAAAATTATGTATATCATCTGAAGAATTATCTAATCGTTGCCACATGTTCTGTTCAAATACTGTAATAAATCTAAAACGGTGTATAAAAGAAATTAAACAAACAAACAAAAAAAAAGAAGCAGTTTCTTGGCAGCGGATTTAGTAATTCTCATTTAATTAATTCAGTTCTCACATCGCGACAAGGAAAAATACATTAAAAACTCAAAATCTCTATATTAAAAATTACGAAGTCAATCTTAAACACTTACTTCCTGGAATAAATTCCAGAATGGAATTAGCATGATTTAATTCGCAATAATAAAAGAAGGAGTTAGCTTTGTTGTTGCGAAGCTTACTTTCTCTAGATTGGCAACAAATCCAATACTCTAAGTTTCAAATGTAAACAAATATGTCTGCCATGTGAAAAATGATCAGGCTTAGCCGCACTTAAACAACTTTAAATTGTTGATAATTCTACAAATCTTGCATGCAAATTTACTCAAGACATAAAAACCTTAACAGAAAGATAAGAACAACATAATTCAATCATTTTTAAAGCAAAAAATGCACAATTTACCAACATATAAGAATAAAAAAACTGAGCTCACTGAGCCGAGTAACAGAGTGGATAGATATATGCATAAATTTATATACTTTATGTGCGGTAGATTGCAACCAAAATAGGAGGTGTACATCTACACGTTATAACAGTCCTATACACAAAATTTCAACGTTCCGAGGCTACTCGTTTTTGAGTTATGCGAGATACATACATACATACGTCGTACGAACGTACGCACAAACGCCACGAAAAATTCTCTTCAGAATCCATTTTAAATCAGTTTTATAATTTTTGTGGGGAAAAAGAGTCCTTTATTCTGTTCTTACGTACGAATGTCACTCAAAAACATCCTTAAATTGCATTCGATAGCAATCAAAATAGATATTCTCTTTGAAATATGATACCGGAAATTTTTCGCGATTACAATACTTCCGTCGCACAAGGAACTAAAAAAACTGAGCTCACTGAGCGGACTAACAGAGTGAATATATATATACATATATTTATATGCTTTTTGTGCGGCCAATTGCAACCAAAATAGGATGTGTACATCTACATGTTATAACAATCCTATACACAAAATTTCAGAGTTCGGAGTCTATTCAGTTTTGAGTTATGCATGCATACATACGCACAGACGCCAGGAAAAAATCTCTTCAGAATCCATTTTAAATCCTTTAAAAAATTTTTTAGGAAAAAAGACTCCTTTATTCTGTCCTTACGGACTCATATCACTCAAAAACATCGTTAAATTGCATTCGATAGCGGTCAAAATAGATATTTTCGTTGAAATATGATACCCGAAATTTTTCGCGATTACAATACATCCTTTTTACTTCGTACAAGGTAGTAAAAAGTTGTTTGAAACCTTTGAACTCTTTGTCGTACATTTTCAGACATAGCGTTAATTCGCTATTTGTGTGGTAGGCTTATAGTAACATCAAGTACAACCTTATAATTGAACAGGAGACAAACCACTAAATCTCAGGAGCATAGGAGTAGAACTTTGGGTCCTTTAGTTTTTATAACGCGTATAAAAATTTCCCTTATAGTACAGAAACCAGAAGAACACGAAAAACAATTTCGTATTTCATACTAAATTAATTTATTTTTTAATTTAAAAATCCGAAGTTGTGAATCTTTGGATCATTCAAAAACTGGAAGTTATACATCTAAGACCAATGATTGCGAAAATGAAGTGCATATAAGAAGTTTTATTGAAACGGTATATAACCTGTATTAGTTTGTAAACATCAGAGCTTTTGTTTACGTTGTTGCAGAAATGTTGTCATCAGACTTAATATTTTTACATTATGTATTTTTTATCATATATCTAGGCTGTATTATACATCTACACTTCATGAAAAGTGTTCATTTTAATGAACATTGTATTTTTGGTTTTGAGTGAGAATGATTGTTTGTTTAACAATTTTTTCCAGAATATTCTTACTGCAGTGATACTGGAAGCACAATGTGTAAGAGATAGAAATTTAAAAAAGACAGAATTGAACGAAAAGCCATCCATGTTCATGTGTATTTATCTACAGCTTTATTTTTTATACCTTTTTTCTATCAAATCAATTTGACTGAAAGAAAGTTTCGAACGAAATTGCCGCAAAGCTTCTTTTGGGGATATCTGATTTTCGTTTGTAGAGGAGAGACAAGGCTTTGATCAAAATTCTTCTGACAGTACCTATAAGCAAATTCGCGAGAAACCTCGTTACAGCAGGATTTATATCTAATCAAAAAAGAAACATCTCTCTGGGAAATAAAAAATTGCTCCCAATACCATGGCGGATTTTCGAGGCTTTATATCAGCTCCGCGAAATTTTTGTTCGAATTCTTTCTAAAAATAAGAAATCATAATTCTTATAGAACTTTTATTTCTCAGAAAAAGAAAAATCAAACTCGCACCTCTGAAACGCGAAACTTTTCATGTAGGAAATTAATGTAGAAGATAGTTTAGAACATTAGAAAAGCGAATCACTAACATTTATACTGTCATTAGGACAATTCTTTTCGGTTTCGACATTGGTTTCGGTTTATCTGATTACGACAATGCACACTTGGTCTGTCTACCTAAGAGGAGGGATATCTTCGTGAAGGAATTTCTAACGGAAACTGGATCATATACGTTACACATCTGGGAAACCACGAAAACGTCCATGCAGCCAGCCCCTTCTCTAGAATCGAAACCAGGTCAGAACTCCAGTGTTCAGTGACTTAACCGCTCGGTTGCTAGTGGTCTCATTTCGACACTGGAAATAATATTATTACAGTTATCCATCTTATAACTTGGTAAAGGGGTTTATAAAAAATAACGTGTTGTCTGAAGCCGTGCTATACGAGATACAGGGATGAGTTCCGAAAACTTTTAAAATCAAAGTTTGTATTTTTGTCTCCAAAGAAATAAATTTTCTTGTAAAAGTTGTTCTCTTACTTACTGATATAGTTTACTTCTCTGATATAGTTTGGGACTGAAATTTCACGATAATTAGTCCTAAAAAAGGGCAAATCTGTAATACATAACCAGAAATTTTTTTAAAATGTTCCCCCCAAAATCACAAATAAATTTACTCATTCTACCGATTACTTAAAGCACAAGACACATACTGTGTAAATGAATGGACACGAATCAATTTCAAAAGAATTTCTATGTGACAGAATGCAGGTATTCACGGATTTATTTTATTTTTGTGTGTATAAATACATAGGTTGTTATTGTGTATTGAACATGATGGTACAGTGTGTAACTTAATTTTATAAATCTTTAGAATGCAAATAATACAAATGGTGAAGTGCATATGTTACAGCAAATTGTCAAACGGCAGCATTATATATAATGATTAAGCATTTTACAGAATGTCTGGCATTTTTAGTCAAAGTATGAAATATGAGAATTAGTATACAGTTTCTACAGGTACTCTATAAAATACTTAGCCATTCTATAGCATGACAATGCTATTTAGGCAAAATATGAAAAAAGCTCAAGATAGGGCTATTATTTAACAGACGTTAATTCCTTAATAATAAAATATTATTATTTGTAAAAAATAATGAAAGTGTGCCACTTTTATTCAAAATAAGTAAAAGAAAATTTAAGTTGTTCAAAACAAAATTTATGCCTTTTTATTAAAAAAATCAATGCATGGAAATGTATTTCATTTTTATCCTTAAATGTGTGGGTATTCGAAATGAATCTGAGGCATACTTCATGCTTTGCTGGTTTGTTATTTGGTATCGCATAGAATGCCTAAGAAATGTATGAAATGTTAATTGTTTCATACACTGAAGGCCAGTATAGGGCACAATATAAAATGCCTAGGCATTCTATAGTATGCTTGCTTTCATACATTACCGGAACACGCCGCAATCGACACCACTGCCTAAGATGTTGTCAGAACAAATCACACACACACACATATATGTGCGTGTGTGTGTGTGTTTGTACATAAAGTCATATTAAAGGGTTTCCATATACTCATAAATGTGCTAGAATGAAACTGTGTTCCAGCACTTCCCTTTGTTGTCACTCGTTTCCCATCTCATGGTATTTAATTGTCTGTTTATATCGTCCGTCTTATTTTCCGTGCTCTGTAATGTTTGGCAGTTCCTTTGCATGTGCCCTAAAGTACCGCAGTTCCAGCACTTTACTGTCGGTTTCTTATTTTTAATATACCGTCTCAAGGTATTAACTTGTCTGGATAAATCATCTAAACGAGCCGTCAAGTGATCCACTGTCTCGTGGACTCCCACAGCTCTGATTGGGTGGTGATCTCTACGAGTTGCTTGCTGAGCTGCCTCGAATTTCATGGCGTACACCAACGCGCTTTTCAAATCTTTAACATCCGCCATTCGCACAGCTTTCTGTATTTCAGGATCCCGGATGCCGTCGATGAAGTATTGCAGAGACAGAATTCTCTTCTTTCTCTTGGGCACTCCGTAAACGCGAGGTGAGACAGCCTTTCAACATCCGTGGTGAGCTCGGGGAGTGTTTCCGTGGGCTTCTGTTGGCGAGACTTTAACTGAAGCCTGCTGTAATCTTTCAAACATTTCTCCCCAAAACGCAGCTCCAATGCGCTGGACAGAGCTTCAAAATCTAGTCTCTTGTTTTCGGGAAGAGTCTGCAGGATATCTGCTGCAACTGCTCTCAGAGAAGCGGCGAGATGACAGGCCTTAACTTGGAAATCCCATCCATTTGCTTCCGCCACTATTGAGAATTGTGTCTTATAAACTTGCCAGGAGGTCTTCTCATCATATGTGGATAACTTCAGGGAGGAACAAGAAGGCACGGAAAAAAATGTAAATCCATCAGAATTGCTCCTTGGAGTCGTTACGAATTTCTTTAAATTATCAACCTCTTTGGCAACTGCAGAAACCCTGTCATCAATTTGTTGTTGGATGGAAGAAACTCTTCCTTCGATTCGTTGTTCCACAACAGAAACTCTCTCTTCTATTCTTTCTTTGACAGAAGAAACGTTTTCTTCAACCGCGTCAATTCTCCCTTCCACAGCCTCGAATTTGTTTTCTATTATACATGTAATTTCTCTTTTCATTTCTTCTTTACCTGCTTCAATATTTTCTTGAATGACTTTAATCTCTTCTTTAACTGAAACTTGACAAGCATCCATCTTTTCTTGAACCGCTTTCATCTCCCCTTTAACGGAATCTTGGCTAGCTTTAATCTCGCCTTTAAATGCAGTAAAGGCTGCCATAAATTGCCTAAATTGTTCTTCCATTGCTCTAGTTAATGGCATTCAAATCCCAGTCTTCTGACACCAAAAATTGTTGCGTGCGTACGGGTTCGTAATGGATTGAATGCACCAGTCGTTAAAAAGTCAACAAAATTTATTCTTTTCACAAGAAATAAAACAAACACTGAAATATTTCCTCAGAGATACTCTAACAGTAAAACAGATAAAGTTAATTCAATCTCACAGCGAATTCGCTGCAATCAATCGCAGCATTAAGTAAACAAACATCAGTTCGCTTTAAACAGCTACAACCACAACTGAACTGAGGTGTTTCAATTCGGCTTTCATAAGCTTTTTTAATTATTTACTAGAACATTCTGGTAAAACCTCGATTTTTGTGGTTGGCAACAGCAATTACGAGATATTTATTTATTAAATATTAAATGCATGCGCTTTCATATTTTTTACTTTTCCGACGTATGTAAATCGTCTGCGTTTCAATTTCAATTAGAATTCTAAATAAATAGCGAAATAAATATGAAATCCGTAACAATATATTTGAAATAACAAGCTTAATTAGGTATGAATTCCAGAGATAGAATTGATAATGAGAGTGTATATTACTCGCATATTTAATACCAAATTTAAAACCGGGCAGGAAATAAAAAGAAAAACTTCTCTAATAAAAATAATTGGCTTTCAAGGTCACCTGTTTATTTCTCATAGTTTTCAGCTTACTAGAACTGGATAGATTTTAGTACCACTGAAGCAAAGGTCACAGTGATATAGTAAAATTGACAAGTGAAAAGAGTATTCAAAAAGTAAAGTCATTTTTTTAAATATTTTAATACATGTTTCTCTTGAAAATATCATTTTTCACAGGTTACAGTATAAAATGAATAAATAAATTATTTTACACCTTAAATAAAAGACAAAGCGAATAATAACCACAAGCCCATGGATCGTGCAGTTAATAATTAAATAATATGAAATTAATTGCGGAGAATCACATACTTCATTATGATGATGGCATCACGAAACTGCAGTGAGTAGTTCCAAATGTTATTTCATGCAGCACATATTTTAATTTTCATCAACTTTCATTCAACGTTTTTCACAGAATTGTTTCAAGTTTTTTTTTCCGATTGCGGTACCCAAATTTGTTATGTCCTGTTTCAGGCTTTTCTAAAAATCGTGCCATTTCCGCCTCACTTGATAGGATTGTAATAAAGACTCCCATTTCAGCCTTTCCAAAGTCAACGTTAAATCCTAAAGCACGACGAAAGGTCACATGACTGTGTAATATATATAAACTGATATCAGGCTTTAAAGTTAGTTTAGGCACTGAGAAGATAAGCCATTAATTACACTGGTGATTACAGTAAATCAAGTTTTTTTTTAAAAAAAATTGGATTGCAATTCAGTATTATCATTATCTTGAAATAAGATCCTGTCGATTTCAACGAACAATCGAAGCTAAAAATAGTTTGAGAGTTCTACATTTCGGAAACTGAAACACTGAAAGAGAAGAATGAAACTTTTGAGGATTTTGCTAGCGTTAAATCTATATTAAAAATACAATGTTCTGAGAAATCCTGAAAATCGTCAGCACTACTGCTATCCCAGTTTTTAATTATATATATTCATTACATTACAGATCTTTTAAAAATGTAAGTTTCATCATAAAGGAGAATGTTAAGCCATATATAGGAAAATTTACAACCATCTGGTGAATGCAGAACTTGTATTACAGTTGGACTTACAGTTTTACTTTTATTACAAGTTGGCGGGAAGACATTGGAGGAGGGAGAGATTATACGATAAAATTCGTACGTTTTAAGGTACATTGGAATGAGTTCACGCAAAAAAAGAAAAACCGGAAAAGGGAAGCTTCTTAAGGCTGAAATAATCGTTTTTTTTTTTGCACCTTAGTAAGCCTCCCTTTTATAGTTTTACGAAACAAGGTACGTACGAATTTTACCTTATAATGTTCCCCTTCTCCAATGTTTTTCCACCAACCGTAGGAAAAAAAAGTTAAAAATAGAAAAATAATACGGTTTTTGATGTTCTCATTCGGAACACCTGCAGAAGAGGGGAAAAAATGGCAAAAATGGCTCGATTTTTGTTGCTACCCCCAGAAAGCCGGAACTGGAATATTACGACCCAAGTTTAAATCCAGTCTCCTCCAGCTGCAAACCAGAATTTCAAGTCATCTTGAATGAAATACATCCCGTTTTTTAATTCAAGCAGCTTTTACTTCTGATGAAGTCTGCGAGATGCAAGCTCAGGCTGAGATCCACAATGTAGTAGGTAATTCATAGTAATTCATGGTAGTCAGCTGACGGAGTGAGAAGCTGTCAAGTGATCAAAGATTCTGTTGTGGCCTTCTTTCAGGATATTCCTGACGACATCCAGATGATGTCTGATGTAAGAGACCCCTGGATAGATGGCTAAAGTTTGGAGGAAGCATTCCTCCGCTGTTTCGTAATCCTGACGTTCAAAATGGACCACGCATAGATTGTGAAGGGCTTTCTCATTGGTAGGTTCCAATTTCAGAACTTGTCTATAACACTAGCAGGAAAAAAAAGTATTTCAATCCTTAAGTATATTTTTATTAGGATATTATCAAGTTTTAATACATCTTATTTCAAAAACTTGAAAGTTTATCACAAAAGCCCTTAGACGAAGAACACATATAAGCGATAATGAGATAAAATACAAAATACAAATTACAAGATTCCAAAGACAGCAATAAATACAGAAATTCGTTAAGTGGTCTATTGAATCCCAATGTTTGCTGCAGGGATTTCCGACGGAGCCCACGGGGGTCGATGAAGGAGTCAATAATGATCATAATCGAGTATGCACTGGGCATCGAATATGCAAGGGTAAAGTCATCTGAAAGAAATGTCCCCAAATAAAATATGTTACCGAAGCAACATTGACACTCTTCTTACCTAGTAGAAGCAGGCCTCAATTTACTACGGAAAATAAGAAACATGCTGAATCTTTCTGAAGGAAGTGATTTAAAAATTAAGTTAAGAAATTTTGTGCTAAATATTTAAAAGAAACCGCATCAGTACATCAATGCAGCCGTCACGTTAATTAGAATCGTCACATTAATTAGAATTAGCCGTCACATTAATTAGTGCAATTAGAATCAGTGATTTTGTTTCTGAAATCTTATTGGCTGGCACACTGCCAATTATGTAAATGCAGTTATTTGCATAATGATTATGTTTTATGCTATGTATTATACAAAAAAAAAATGTAAGGCTATCGATTAAGAAAACCATTCTTATTTACTTTCATGCCATATGGTCACTTATTCATTGCGTTGGCAAGATGAATTAGCGTTGTCGTCGCCATTCTATTCGGTCTCAACGTAGATGACGTATAACTGTTTTAATATTTATTTTTTTAACTGAACTGTATTACCGGATTATATTATTTGATGCTTTTACATGGATACTTTGATTAGTATATGTTTACGATTTGTGATTTATACAAAGTAGTTGAATCAATTAAAGTTATAGCAAATGAAACTTCACATTCGTATTTCGGTACCGTTTGATTATCGGCCATTGAACAATATTTTTAAAAAGGGTCGATGCAAGAAATGGGTTGGGAATTTCTAGTCTAAAACAAAGTATAGTGTGAGACAAAGTGTTAGAGAAGATAATACTGAGGATGTATATAGGTGAGTTCTGACAGAGGAGATATGACGGTAATTTAGATGGAACGAATTAGGTGGAAAGACAGTTATGTCCATGAGACAACGAACAGCAAGAACAATAGCCTTCTCTGGGATGGGTTACAGCCGAAAACATCGCGGAGAAAACAACGCAAAGTCAAGAAATCGTGGTACAAAACATTGTGGGAGAAAATAAAGCAAAGAGAAAACATCGCAATTCTAAAACGTCGTGGTACAAAATATCGTTGTCGAAAAAAAAGCGGTTCAAAAACTTCGCAGTTTAAAAACATCGTCGTCGAAAATATCGTGGTAAAAAATAACGTACCAACAAATCATCGCATTACGATAACATCGCAGACATGCGTTTTTCAGGCTTTAATAACTGTAAATGGATACTCGCTTGTGAGCGCAAGATGAAAAGAAGGATAATTTTTTCTTTCATATTTTTATTAACTTAAAAAGCAGATAAAAACATTTAAACAAAACAAAAAATAATTTGCACTATAAGAGTATCAGATTAAGAAAAGTGAAAAAAATAATCTCATAATTAGCAATTTTTTGTAGGTAAAGTCATGCGGCTACTTACCTTCTTTTTTCTATTCTTTTTTAGATTATACTTTTCATGAAAAATTATCAATAAAATTTTATAAAAAAAATTTATTAATGATCTTTGTTAGTTAACTATGTCAGTTTAAGATTCTATGAAGTACTATAAGTTGCATTACTTTTCTATGCTTAAGTTTCTACTTCACATTTTCAACAAATATTTATTAGTTAACAAAAATATTAAAGCAAAAATTATGTTTCTTTCCATCCTGCGCTCACAATTCATTATGCGAGTATCCTTTTACAATATTAAAGCCTGAAAAAACGCATGTCCGCAATGCTATCGGCATGCGAAGATTTGTAGGTACTTTATATTTTACTACGATATTTTCGACGATGATGTTTTTAAAAGCGAAGTTTTTGAATCGCTTTATTTTCGACGACAGTATTTTGTATCACGATGTTTTAGAACTGCTATATTTTCTCTTTGTTTATTTTCTCCGACGGTGTATTGTTCCATGACGTTTTTGCCTTGCGTTGTTTTCTCCGCGACGTGTTCGGGGGACACCCTGGGATGTCTGGTAGATTGTTACATTGACTAGTTCACATTTTGCTTGAGATCTTTCCTTCTAGAGATAGCGTTCCAGATCGAAAGAAATTGTCTACAAAGCACTTATATCCATGGTTCACTGAAATGTTGAGGGTCTAACAAATGTTGAGTAACTCAATCTTTACTTGAGATTGCCCTTCGTGGAGTTGCTTTGCAGTCATTTAAAATTTTTAAACATGCAGCGGAGAATATTGTGAGTAAGTGACTCTGCTAGATCCAGTTGTTAAGAAGTATGCTCCTTTGTTTGCAAGGACATCTGTGATTTCGTTATCAGGAATTCAAGAATAAGAAGGAATACACAGATATAGAAGATTTCCTGTGACACTAGCAGAGGTAACGCAAGAAAATCAGGCATTTCGTAGCTTCCCGATTAATTGCTGATTTACACTGTTTTGCAGTAGGCAGAATAGCTGATAGAATAGATTGCACTAACTGCCAATCTTTTTTTACATAGCTAAAACCTACAGTCAAAGAACACCGCAGTACTTGGAGAAACTCCAAGTAATGTGATGTTTCACGCTGTTGCAAATATCCAACTTGTATGTAGTTCTGAACCGATATGTGTGTTTTCAATTTGATTATTTATTTATCAGCTGCCCATATGTTTAGATGATGTTCTACGTATGCTTACACATTTGCTGCACGTTAACTTTGTGCGCACAACGCTGTTTACATTCCATGACTGCTCAAAGTGCTGTGTGCTCAAATATGCTGCAAATCAAAGTGTCCTGTCATCATTAATTAGCTTCCAGGTTACATGCGGTCAGTTTAACAGAACTCGTCTCACTATCATAGCCCTAGTAACTTCCGACGAGTTGGCATCTAAAATTCGTATGGCTTACAACTCGGACGGTGGCCAATTCGAGGGGTGACTAGTCCTTGAAAGGAGATCATCAAGAGAAAGTAAGAATTGTAAAGCAATATTCATAGCTTTACTTCGATATTTTAATAGCATTTTTGAATTGGATGAGGGATAAATAATGATGGAGGGTATTTTCTTCCTAAATACTACGTGCCTTCGCGTCGAAATGGAAGCATGCTGCTAAATCATGATTAGCAGTCGGGAGTCTGAGAGTTCGAATCCCGGTGAGAGCATTGCTGATTTTTCCTTTTTTGAATTAAACCTATGACTCTACAATGGGAAAGATTTCATAAAAATTTCCAGGTCCAGATTTTTTAATGCAGTCAGCATGAGATCCATCCAGTATAAACATATAGCCAAAAGCAGAGCATTTAGTTAGAATCTGATACTTTGGTTTTATAAGATAACAAAGATAAAGTACAAATAAAACATTTTAAAAATTTCTTACCTCACCTTTGATGATAACTTTAACACGACTATTAGGATATGACTAAGAATTCAATTCACGTATTTATAGGAAAAAGAGTGCTCTAAAATAGCAGAAAGCAGTTAATTGTATTACTTAGGGCATTTCTCCTAACATATTTATTGAAGGTAGTATACGCCATCTGTTCCGCATAATTACGATCGTTGAAAGCGTCATAAACACGAGGAAGCCAGCTGTAGCTCTCATTGTCTCTGGAAAGAAGGGAAAGGCAATCTATTTTAAGTGACTCAATTACCTCTTCTGCTGCATCTAGATTCTTCAGGTAATTGACGTTGATATCCGCCAGTAGCAGTAGGCCATTAGTATGTCCCGGATAATGCTGAAATAAGAATAGAGTAATTGGTTTTAATGAACGGATTGATGCACTAACTTCAAGATTTAAAGTATCACTTAAATGCAATGGATTTTATTAATTTATATTTCTATGGCACAGTAATTTTTCTGGGGAAATTTTGGGGTTTTGTTATTCTTTTTCGAAATAAAATGCGATGTTAATGTACTACTTTCTTAAAAGACTAATGATTTTTTTTATTCTTCAAGATGAAAATGATTTAGAATCTAGAAAACAATAAACATTCATTGATGGATGAGTAACAGTAGTTTGTGTAGTTTACTGGCAGCTTTCACAAAACCAATGTTTCTGGATTATCTTTCGATAACTTGAAACCACGTCTTGGATTATGAATTTGCTTTATAAAATTTTAAGTTACTGAAATGCACAAATGTAGATGTTGACAAAATGTTTTTATTATTTATGTCTTTACGTGTGAAGAATAATAAATACCTTAAGAAACTGATATCTTCAAAACATTAAAATATCCCCAAATGCAATACATTTTAAAATTCAGTCTCTTATAACTGGTTTATGAGCGGGAAATTTTGTGCACTTATTTCGAAATCCTTAGTAATATATTTGGTACTTTCATTTTACATCTCAAATATTAAAATATTTGAAATAAAATACTTCTTATGTCATACACTTAATACTGTAATACATACTTTAAACAAATTAGTATTTTCTGTTGACTTTTATTCTCAAAAGAGAAAACGTGAGCAAAATGTAAAATTAAAATGATCTATGTTAAAACAATTGTATTTAAAAAAAAACACTTTTTCGTAATGAATTATTTTTTTATCATAATTAAGATAATTTCTAATATTTCAGGTCAGAGACAAAGTAACTGCTTCTTTTAACTTTTTTTAGAATTTATACAGTTCAATTTTTCTAAAATTCTGGCTAGTTAGTTTAGGAGAAATCGTGATAGCAAACAGGAAAATTATAGTTAAGGAAAATGTTAATATTAAATATATAATTACCTTCAAATCCTGTAAATGATACTATTTTCTTAATAAATATAAAAATGTACTTAAAAACAAAATTTGTAGCTATGTATAACTATATATTTCAACAAGCAATATATTTATGAATGCAGAGTATAATACGCAAGTAAAGGGGCAAATTAAAAGACCAAAAAATGAAATAAAAAAAGTGGAAGAATAAACGAATGCTTAGAAAGAGTGACACTCTTGATAAAGCTAGTTGAAACTAGCTGTATTTTGTCGTTTGCATATCAAACCTCGAGAGTTATTTTCAGTTACTGAGAGACATTGTACAAAACAATTTGCTTCGAGATGGAACAACGTTACAATATTAAATGTTTTGTAAAATGCTAGGTAAATTTGCTTCTGAAATGTTATAGATGATTCGAACAATATATGATAATGCATCGTTTTCAAGTGTATGATTGGTATAACCGCTTTAAATGTGGGAGCGAAAGCGTTGAAGATAAACAAAAGGTAAGGGACTTTTAACTTCAAAGAATAAAAAAAAATTTGGAGAACATTTGCTCTTTGGTAAAAGTTTGTAGGCGTGTAACAACTCATCAACTTTCAGACATGCTTGGAAGAAGCAAAGAAAGCTGTAAGTTAATTTTAATTGGAAATCTGAAAATGAGGAAATTTGGAATTAATTTGTGTCTCCGAATTTGACGAAACCGCAAAAAGAAGACAGAGAAGCTTGCTGCGACAGATTTGCTGACTACTGTTAGACCGGACGACAATTGATATGATACAGTTAAAGAAAATCGCCAGCCGATTTTCTTTAATTGTATCATAGTGGGATATGAGACCTGGTGCCTACAATACGATTCACAAATAAAAAGATAAAGTACAGAGCGGAAGGGACCATATTCTGCCATACAGAAAAATCACGGATGTCGAAATCAAAGACTAAGGTGATGCTGATTGTAATTTTGGATTACAAAGGACTTAGTCACCACGACTTGTTCCTGAAAATCAATCAAGTGATCAGAATTTTTACAAGGAGTTTCTGATTTAATTAAACAGGATAAGGCTAGTTAGAAAGAAACGTATAAAAGGTATTTTCTCCCTCCTTCCAGCATACCTTCGTGGTGTTATTGGAAGCACACTCGGCTCGTATTGGAGATGTCCAGGTTCGAGTCCCGGAGAGGGCATTGCCCATGTTTCACATCTCCTGCTTCAAAAATCCTAACAATAGCGCCCGAACTAAAAGATAGCGAACTATAATTCGTCACCACGCAGGATTTTGCGTTTAGGTTTCCTAAGGGGACTATATATAAAGTATTTTCTCCCTTCTTTCCGCGTGTCTTAATTGTGTAATTAGAAGCATACTCGATTCGTATTCGAGAGGTCTCGCGTTCGAATTCTGACGAGGGCACTGCGAAATTTTGACGCCTCCATCCAGCACAACATCAATAAACAGCCTAATGACTCTACACGTTTTAATGGTGGGCAAAGGTTTCTTTTACACGTTAACGCGAGGCTAAATACAACATTGTTTGTACAATAATATCTTGCTAAGCATCTCGTTGTAGTGATAAATCAACTACCATATTCTTCCGTTTTATCGCCAGCTGATTTTTTTTCCTTTTTCCGAAGTTTAAGATGTCTTTGAAAGGACAGACATTTGAAAACGTCTCGGATATTAAATCAAATGTTACGCGTATTTTGCTCCTATAAACAGTGTTTCGATGATCTGAAGAAACGTTGGAAAACTGTAGAAATTCCTGTGGCAATTACATTGAAGGGGACAAATTTATTTGAATATTAGTAATTTTTTTCTCATAAGAAATTGTGCCGTTACTTTATAGGATAAGAAGGCGAAAGAATATATATATGTATATATATATGTATGTATGTATATATATATAGATATGATAATATATATATATATATATATATATATATATTATCATATCTATATATATATACATACATACATATATATATACATATATATATTCTTTCGCCTTCTTTTCTTGCACGTTTTCATGATTCAACAACTCAACTTTAACTTCTGCTTCTGTCATCTCAGACTTACAGATATGTTCTGTAACTTCCAAAGCTACGTCATTTTGAGTCATCAGCCACCTTTCGAATCTTTCAGTTTTGCTGTTAATATATCTCCATGTTGTCACTTTAGAATTTGTATTAAGACGATACTACCGATATCGATAGTGGTTGTTAACATTTAAACGCATAAGCTGTGTTTAAATGTTTCAATAAGGATGCAATTCATTTTAAGTAGATGATCTAAAAAGACTTAGGTAAAATACTAATAACAAGAAATATACACAAGAAACATCCAGAAAGATCGCCAGAGCAAGAATGAACACTACTTAAGAAAAATCAAGTCAGTAAATTATAAGGCTATTATTATTCTAACTCGCCTTGTAATTGTTTCTGACAGGCTATGTGGAATTGTCGCTTGTTGTCCATTACTGGTTACACCTGTTGGAAAATTCAATTTTCCCGCAGTCGTGATGCGTGCAAATGCCACTTGTGGGTGGAACTACCATGTGCGCAATTATCGCCACCGTTTAAGGACAGCAATCTAGTTTGATTCGGAAGGCAATACATCAAGTTGTAATATTGCATTGCCTCTTAAATAATACAGCTTCTGTTATCAAGTCCGTACTTTCCAGAACAGACGTTTTCATTTTAAGTTATCAACAATTTTTTTTTTCATTTTAATCATTCCATAGAATTTATCAGTAACAGATCAGAAAACAACAGGCAGTTTCGAAAGGATTTAACGATTTTGAAAGATTCACTAAAACTGATTTATAAACATGAATTGAATTACCACACATTCTTGTTTCTTTTAAACTAGTCTATCGTCGATTATCTAATGAATCGAATAAGCGAACACAGTGAGAATGGGAGAATTAAAAAGTACAGAATAAATAGAACTTTAAAGTTATATATATACCTTTAGAGACTTGACAATAAGATCAAGTAATAAATAAATAATATTAAATAAAGATTAAGCGAAAATGAATCAATTAAAATATCTGGTTGTAACTGGTCTAATAACTCTAGCAAGCTCTCGAGAGAAGCATACTGATCTTCTTCCGCAAGTTCTCGCAGGCGGGCCTCATCAGCATCAGTAGGCCAACCAGAGCGCTCTACTTTGAATGTCACAGTCCTTGTTTTTGAACTTTCGGTACCAAACCTTCACAGTGTCATAGGATACAACATTAGTACCTAAAGCTTTACGCATGATTTGGTGATATTCTGTGGCTGACTTTTATTATAAAAATAAAATATAAAAAGTGTGACTTTCATCGATAAATACCGACCGAGACATTTCATATTAAAATTGAAAATCATGTTCAGGGACCGTAAACAAACTAAACAGCGAAATATTTATATTTGTACCTAACTAAAAATAAAATATCAATCAGATTACCGTGAAAAGGTTGTGAATTAATGCAGTCATTTGCCGTATATACATTACAGCTATATTAATATATGGATTTCCGTACATTATAATAAAAGTACATAATGATCAAATAGAAAGTCAATTGAAGGAAAGGTCTGCTTAATGATTACGTAACATAAAAGCCAAATAAAAATATTGTTTCTTGAGTATCTTTCAAAATAAACAAATGAAAAGACATCAGATAAGAAGAAACACAATGTTTTCTACAAATAACATCTATGAATCAACAAATGAAGAAAATTGCAAAAGAAAGAAGAACTGATTACGTGGAGCAGTTGATTGAGGGTAAAGATTGCTTCAGTTTGTCTCTGTTGCTCGGATAACAATAAAGCAAGGTTGAACAATGCTTCCCGGGATACTGGAACTTTCTGAAAAAAAGGAGAAGGGAAAACGAAATTAATATGGAAGAGGACTCATTTCATTGGAAAAGATTTTACATTCATTGAAAACAAAAATTTTGTTTTTTCCCCCCTCTTATTTCTACACTAATAATTGTATTTCGAAATAAGATTAAAACGCTGCTAGAAAAGACGTTATTTTAGTAAATATGCGCAAGGAGTCCAAAAAAACAGAGAGAGAGAGACAGTTGTGTATCTCCAGTTCCACTCGGTCGACTGTCGAAATTTCCGCCCTTAGGCAGTATACGGAAAAGGAAAGATGTCCTGTGGGGGGTTTTTTTTAAGAGAAACTGACTAGTATCCATGTTACACATGGAAAAAACCCCGAAAATGCCCATACAGCCATCCCGTTCTCCGGGACTCGAATTCTGGATCGAACTACCAGTGTTAAGCGATTTTAACCGCGCGGCCGTCGAGCTATAAATTTCGTTTTGGCGTTTTACGTTGGTTTAGTATACACTGGTGGGCAAAAATTAAGGACGAGACGGTTTTTTCAATATAACTTTGTACAAAAGCTTTCCAAATCAACACATTTAATACCGTAAGATCCCCAACACGTAAGGACATGAGTAATGTAAGCAACACTTACTAAAAGAGAAATCAGAGGTATAAAAAAAGCTTTATTGAAAAAGTAGCATGGAGCGCAATGCGACTGAAGGCCGAAACATCCCTGTGATGGGTGTCCAGCAAGAAACATCCGGTCTTTAATAGGGGATACGATCTTCCCTGACTGCTAGGCAGGTTTCACATCTTTTGTGCATGCTGGATATCTGGTTGTTAATGAGCTTTTGAGACACTGTTGCTCGTTCCTCTTGTAGCACCAATCGCAGTTTCGGAATCGTTACTGGCGATAAGTTACGTGCTGCCACGGGTTTCCCTAGTAAGTTCCGTACATGCTTGCCGGGATTTAGATCCAGAGACCTTGCCGACCAATCCATGTGTTCAATATCTTCACTCTCCAACAGCTCTTCGACAGTAACTGTGCGATGAGGTGGAGCGTTGTCGTCCATGAAGAGGAACTGAGGACCCATAGCCCTTGTGAAAAGACGCATGTAAGGAAGAAGAACCTCGTTACAATAGCAGTCCCAGGTGACGAACCTCCTTGGGAGATATGAAGGTCGGTCCGGCTACCAAGCATTATGTCTGCTCGAACGAGAACTCCGCGACCTCCAAAACAGTCCCTTTTGATGATGTTGAAGGGGTTATTGCGTGTTCCCCGCTCTGTCCAGATGTGTATGTGTCTAGAATCGCAACTCAGACTAAATCTGCTCTCATCTGTAAAGAGTACTCGTCCCCATTCATTGTCTCTCCAATTCCGGTGTTCCCGGCACCACAGAGAACGCCTTCTCCGATGGGCAGGCGTTAGAGGTACACACCGTACAGGGCGTCGTGCAAACAGACCACCACCGTGCAGTCTTCTGGCCACGGTAAAACGCGATATCGGTCGTCCAATCGCCTGTGTCGTGTGTCTAGCGATTTCTCCCGCTGTCTGCCGCCTGTTTCTTCTGGCCTGTAAGGCAATATACCGGTCATCTGCGGGTGTGGTTCCTCGTGGACGACCACTACTAAACCCCCGGATAGCTGTTCCTGTAGTTTGAAATTGTCTCCAAAGTCGTGAAACGATGCTGTGAGCAATTCCGAACTCTGCAGCCACACTTGTCACACTGCGGCCTTCCTCCAACTTCCCAATGATTCGACCTCGGGTAAAAGCATCCAGATATCGTCTAACAGATTGATTATTCGCCATTTCTCGCTGAGGCAGCAACTCAGTGTGATTTTAACTGCTATACGGCGTGCAATCTCTTTGCCAGAAATACTGATCTGCGATACTGCTGTGTTGTTCTGTGTATCTATTGCCAAGGCAATACTTCTCATACATTCAAAGTGCAAATTCCTAATACAGTGGAAAGCCTGGAGTGTTTCCTCTGAGAGGAAGATTTGATGAGTACGAAAGAAATACTGATCTTACACCGACAACATGCTTTATACTACTCAGACGCTCCCCCATTACGTCTACCTGCATATCTGCGCATGTGCTACCGTACATCACCTTACTTAATCTCCTGATTGGTCTTTCTGGCCGCTCTGCCTCTTCGTTCAGCTGATATGCTAATTTTTCGACTTCGTCCTTAATTTTTGCACACCAGTGTAAATGTCGATTCACTTTTTCAAATTTTGACCACCAAATATTAGAGCCCTGTATTATATTTAAAGAAATTAAATAATGAAGAATCTGCATAAATGTATATATGTTTCTCGCATTGTGATAAAACAATGGTTCCTAGAGCTATCAAATCGTGCATAACGTACGTTTCCACCCGAATATGGGCAACTGGAAGCACAAATTTGGAATTTGTTTTATTATCTATTTCATATTTTGTAAAACTTTAACGAATTTTTGATTAAAAAACTCAAGGATTTCAAAGCAAGCAATGGCAACGTTGTATGTTCTTTCTGTACATATATTATTTTATCTCCAGCGCGTGAGACTGTGTATCGGAAGATATACTCATTTGAAATATGCTCATGAAGATATGCTTATTTGAAAATTAATTTGCGATATTGATCTTGAATTGAATTTTTTGGTTTAAATGCGAAGAACATCATCTTTAATAAATAAAAGTAACACACAAAATGTTAAAAAAACGCCCCTTTGGACGGAATTTAAAATCTGAAACCTTTCAGATTGAAACAAATTTTTTGTTGTTGTTTTACTATTTAGTTATAGATATGACAGATAACTTTTAACAGTAAATAAATGCATAGGAGTATACTTAGATTGGCACATGATTTGATATTTTTGCTCCCTGTGCCAACTACGAGATAACTCAGAACTAGTTAAACAATATTCCCCCGTTCTGTGCATTCACGCAAACACGAGTCACTGAAGAACTTAAGCATACCGTTTATAAGAATTTCCAAGTAATTCATTGTAAATAATAATTGTATCTACGGTTTTGAGAAATAAATTTTGCATTTCAGTTTGCTAGATGTATATTTTAGTCCCCACCTGTAAGCCAAAAAAAAGTGAACTTTGCATGCATTTGCTATGGCAATACTCAATAATTTGGGTAAAGCGATCTAATAACGGGTTATCTCGTAGCTGGCAAGAAAACGCAGTTTTCTAACTACAAACAGAGAGTGTATTAACAGGATTATTACATTTAGAAATTTTTTTGTGGTTCATGCATTTTCGTCAACACAAATATAAACAGCAAATCTTAG
>KK114126.1:40176-56987 GCA_000611955.2 Stegodyphus mimosarum | reverse complement strand
ACATAATAATAAGTAAACTGAACAATACATGGTTATTTTACAAAGCAACTACAAACGTTTGATTTTCATTTACTTGACACATATTATTACATGTATTTTTAATACATATTCAATATAATATGCTTAAAGAGCATTTCAAACTGTAAGTTTATCGACGATTTTTTCTAATCTTAAGTAAATAAAACATAATAAGTAAACTGAACAATACATGGTTATTTTACAAAGCAACTACAAACGTTTGATTTTCATTTACTTGACACATATTATTACATGTATTTTTAATACATATTCAATATAATATGCTTAAAGAGCATTTCACAAAACTGTAAGGCTTTATATTTCTTAACCATTTATCCTTTAACTGTTAATTCTACTTCCCCCAGCTAAAACCAGGATGTAAATTAGTTAACGTATGTAAGAACAAAGTTCTTGATTTTAAGAACGAGCTGTTAGCGGCCACCGCAGATGGGTTATGTTATTAATACCTTGCGCATATAGCAAAATCACAGTCCACAGAGTGAATTTTCTATGAAAAAACTGTTAATTATCATTCAGATCAAAAATATATGTAAAATTTAAACAAATCTAAATACCGATGTATTTAAGAGGGAAAAACGAAACAAACTGATTTATAAAAAGAACAGCGGCTAACTAGAAAATATAACATGCATGTAAGAGTATATTTCAAAAATTTATTCACTCGTTCATGTAAGCGCACACGGAGCAGTATCAGAAATTTAAAATAGTAATAGAACACTAAGAAAAGTTCAGGATGGACTTAAATATTATTTTAAACTCTGAACAACAATCAAAATGTAATGAAACAACAATCAAATATAACAATCAAAATGCTTTTGCAGCAAATGGGTAATTTTTATTACAACCGCATAAAACCTGATGAAAGTTTTTGGAAATTTTCTTACCTAATTTTTGCCAAATTCTTATGATTTTGAAGAGTAGAATCGTGCATTAAAACTGCTGACAATTCAAGAGATTTCTGAAAAAGAATTTTATTAAAATATAAAAAAAATCGCTTCAAATGTTAACATTAGAATCTGTGACGGAGGAAATATTTAAAAAGGAAGATACATAATTAAAAAAAGAGTTATACATAAATGTGCACATTAATGATAACTGCAGAAAACTAAGCGGTTAAAAATACAAATTGTGCTCATCTTCTGGTTTCGAAGTTCTTAATGTATATGGTAAGTAAAAAAACTATCTTTTTACACATGACTTTAGTCAATAATGTAATCTACCTGTGATACATCAAATCAAATTTTCACTATTCAGTTTGTTTTCATACATAACAAAAGCTCTAAATATTGTTACGTGCGTACGGGTTCGTTATATATTGAATGCACAAGTCGTAAAAAGTTAACAAAAATTTATTCTTTCCACAAGAAATAAATTAAAATGCTGAAATATTTCTTCACAAATCTTCGCACAATATCACAATGTCTCAAACGTTTAGCAAAAACTCAGTTCAAAACAGATAAAATAGTTCTATCTCACAGCGAAATCGCTACAATCAATACAGCATTAAGTAAACAAACAGCAACAACAACAACTACTAACTAACTGAGATGAGGTGTTTCACCTCAGCTTTTATAAGCTTTTTAATTATCAGTAGAACAATCACGATTTTTCTAGATTTTTCTGGATGGCAACAGTAATTACGAGATATTTATTTATTAAGCATTAAATGCACGCGCTCTTTTATTTTTATTGTTTTTTTTTTTTTCGACGTAGCTTTCTCTTCAAAAATCGTCTGCGTTGCTAAGGCAACATGAAGCAAATCTAATTACAATTCTAAATAAATAGCCAAATAAATGTGAAATTCGTAACATTGCCCCCTTCCCAAGGACTGCACGTCCCGGGCAGTACAATCCCTGGACAGGAAGCCAAACTTACAACTAAAGCATCAGTGCTATAATAAACATTACTTTATAATAACAAAATAAACAATAATTAAAATAAGTGACTTTCAGCAAATTAAATTCTATCCAACGCGAAATACAATTCAAATACTAAGTACAAATACTATCAAATACAAATGCTATTAAATACAAATACTTATCAAATACTAATACTTAACAAATACAAATCAAATACTAAATACAAATAGGACCATGGTCTTATACTATGTACATTATTATTTACAACTATATACACTACGTACTATGGCCATAGTAATGAACTAACCTGTCGTAATGAACGACTTTAGGTTTAGAGTTCGATGACTTACGGATCCGAACCACGACGTCGTTCAGCCTGTTTAGGACTGTGTAAGGACCATCCCAAGGTGATTGTAGTTTCGGAGAAAGTCCTTTTCGACGAGTCGGATTCCATAACCACACCTTGTCTCCTTCGTTGAAACGATGTCCAGTAGCTCTCGTGTCGTAGCGGGTCTTCATCTTCTCCGTCGCCAAGTTGACTCGCTCTCGTGCAAAGTTGTGCATCACTTCAAACCGGGCCTGGAGGTCTTGAATGTATTCCTCAGGCGATGAAGGCGCATCTGGAGGGCGACCAAACAAAAGATCACATGGCAGACGAAGGTCACGACCGAAGAGCATCTGAGATGGGGAATAGCCGGTAGTCTCGTGGACAGCACTGCGGTAAGCCAGTAAAAATAGTGGCAACTTCTTGTCCCAGTCCTGTTGGTTTCTGGAAACCACTAATGAGAGGTTATTGAGGATGGTTCGATTAAACCTCTCTACCATACCGTCCGACTGGGGATGTAAAGGCGTCGTTTGGGTTTTGTCAATGCCGAGTAGCTTGCAGAGTTCCTTGACTACAGCCGAGGTAAAATTCCTTCCCTGATCGGAATGTAACTGAAGAGGCACTCCGAATCTGGAAATCCAGTGCTGTATCATCATCTCTGCTACTGTGACAGCCTCTTGATCAGGAATAGGATACGCTTCAGGCCACTTGGTGAAGTAATCAATGGCAACGAGGATGTATTTGTTGCCATCAGCAGTTCGTGGCAGAGGTCCTAAGATGTCAAAGGCGATACGTTCAAAAGGTGCTCCTACATTGTAACGTTGCAGCTTCCCCCGGCTGCGTTTCTTCGGTCCTTTCCGACTTGCACAGGCATCGCAAGTTCGGCACCACTTTTGCACGTCATCCTTTGCATTATTCCAGTAGAAACGCTCCCGAACTCTCTGCAAGGTCTTCATTATTCCGAAGTGACCTCCTGCAGGGCTGCTATGTAGTTCTTTAAGGACGTCCGGGATTCGGGATCTTGGGAGTACCAGCTGCCATCGGAATGTTTTTCCATCATCCGATTCGAATTTTCGGTACAAGACGCCGTTTCGAATATGGAGTGAGTCCCAGAGAGCCCAATATTGTTTTGTCGTGGGACTATAGCTCGAAATATCCTGCCAGGTAGGTTTTCTGTTTGAGGTCTCCATTAACTCAATTATGGGTTTAATATCACGGTCTTGTAGCTGGTCTTTCCTGATTTCCTTGTCAGTCCATGGATCTGGATCAGCCAATGTTGATGCTGTAATTTGCCGTGCGACTGGATTAACCAGTTGGTATTTAGCTTCGACCCTGGAACAATATCGGCAGTTTTCTGGGCAAGGTCTTCTAGACAAGGCGTCAGCGTTTCCGTGCGACTGTCCCTTGCGATGACGGATAGTGATGTCATATTCCTGGAGTCTCTGTATCCACCTGGCTATCTGACCCTCAGGATTCTTGAAATTTAAAAGCCAGGCCAATGATGCATGATCTGTGCGGAGCAGGAATTTTCTGCCGTATAGATAATGATGGAAATGTTCTACGGCTTTGACTATGGCGAGCAACTCTTTCCTGGTGACACAGTAATTCCTCTCCGGTTTAGATAGGCACTTGCTCCAGTAAGCCACTACACGTTCTTGGCCCTCTATTTCTTGGGACAGAACAGCGCCGACACTTTCATTACTCGCATCCGTGTCGAGAATAAATGGTCTGTCGAGCTGAGGATACGTCAGGATTGGAGCAGATGTTAAGGCTTCCTTCAGATTCTTAAATGCATCCTCACATTCTTTTGTCCACACGAACTTTTGCTTGCTCTCTGTCAGCTTGTGAAGGGGTCTCGCAATGGATGAAAAATCCTTCACGAATCTCCTATAGTAGGTGCAAAGCCCTAGAAAGCTTCTCAGCTGGTGGACATTTTCGGGACGTCTCCAGTCTTTAACTGCTGACACTTTTTCAGGATCCGTGCGCACACCTTCAGCAGAGATGACATGTCCGAGGTAAGTCACTTCCTGTCTGAATAATTTGCATTTAGCGGGACTCAACTTCAGATTGGCTTCTTTCAGTTTCTGAAGCACCTTTCTAAGATTTTCCAAATGTTCTTCGAAACTCTTCCCGACGATGATGATGTCATCCAGGTATATCAGACAGGCTTCGTATGAAAGACCTTTTAAAACAGTCTCCATTAGACGTTCGAATGTAGCCGGCGCATTACATAGTCCAAACGGCATCACCTTGAACTGCCAAAGTCCTTGTCCTGTAGTAAATGCCGTCTTTTCTCGGTCATCAGGATGTATTTCTACCTGCCAATATCCACTCTTTAAATCAAGTGTCGAGAACCACTTGCTTCCAGAAAGAGTATCCAGAATGTCGTCAATTCTAGGAAGAGGGTAACTGTCTTTCTTCGTAACCTCATTCAACCGGCGATAATCAACGCAAAATCTAGTTGACCCGTCTTTCTTCTTCACCAGGACGATGGGAGATGCCCAGGGACTTGCTGAAGGCTCGATGACATTGCTTTCTTGCATGTCCGTTAAAAGTGTTCGCACCTCTTCCTGTTTCGAAATCGGCAGACGTCTTGGATGTTGCTTGATTGGTGGATGATCACCAGTATCGATTCTATGCTGAGTTAAACTGGTTCGACCCACGTCAGAAGACGAGCGGGAGAAAACATCTTGAAGATCTTTAATGACACGCTCGGCAGCATTCTTTTCCTCATCGTTTAATTGCGCATTCTGCAATAACTCCGATATAATGTTGTTTGAAGACACGGTTTTTGAGATGTTACTTTTTCTTTCAACGCTGGTTACTGGAGTACATTCTGCAACCACTTCACCTTTCTTAATAACTCTCGCCTTATCAGTTACATTGGCAACTCTCACCGGGATAACGGTCCCCGATAGGTCGACGAGTGCTGAGGCTATTAATACTCCTTTAGGGCTATTACAATTCTTGGGATATTCCATGACGCCGTAGCGGAAATTTCTATTTTCGGCTATGGATCCAGGAAGTAAAATTTCTGTTCTTGCCGGTATTGTGATATCGTCTTGAGCTATGATTTTGTGGATAGATTTCACTCCTTCATCATTAATCCCGAATAAAGTTATGTCCTCAGAGGCAGAATGCAGTTCGTTATTTTTAAAGTCCAAGGAAAAATTGTATTTCCTTAAAAAGTCCAATCCGAGTATGCAAGGGTCTGTAATTTCTGCTACATATGCCGTGTGATGGTAAGCGGCACTTCCAAAGGTGATGTTAACGTTTAATTTCCCTTCTATATTGATCTTCTCGCCGGACACAGTCTGGAGGGTAACGCAGGGCGGCGTCCAGATAAGTTTACCTTCGAGTTGTTGAGCCAAATCTTTTCGAATGATGGTAACATTGGCTCCCGTGTCGATCGTCATGTTACAAGGAATTCCATTGATTTGTCCCATGATGAAAATTCCGTTATTGCCGCCACTCACTGCAGAAATCTGAAGCGCTTTAAACTGGGGCTTTTCATTATCTGGCAACCTCCGCCCCGCGAGATGGCCACGAATTAGTTTCCCTCCTTCTTGAGAGGCGCGGTCTTAACATCCGTGCCCTGGGGTGTTCTGCAGTTTCTTCGAATGTGCCCTTCAGCTCCGCAGTTCCAGCACTTTACGAACGGTTTCTTGTCACCAGTATTCCGTGTCAAAGCATTCACCTTTCTGGTTAAATCGTCTAGGCGAGCAGTCATTGGATCCACTGGTTCTTGTATGTGAGCAGCTCTGATTGGGTGGCGGTCTCTACGAGTGGCTTGCTGTGCTGCCTCGAATTTCATGGCATACACCAGAGCACTTTTTAAGTCCTTTACATCAGCCATTCGCAGTGCTTTCTGTATTTCAGGATCCCGGATGCCGTCGATGAAGTATTGCAGGGACAGGATTTCTCTTGTTTCTGTCGGGCACTCCGAAAAGGCGAGGTGGGACAGCCTTTCAACATCCGTGGCGAGCTCCTGAAGTGTTTCCGTAGGCTTCTGTTGACGGGATTTTAACTGCAGCCTGCTGTAATCTTTTAAACACTTCTCTCCAAAACGCAGCTCTAAAGCACCGGACAGAGCTTCGAAATCTAGCCTTTTGTTTTCGGGAAGAGTTTGAAGGATGTCCGCTGCGTCTGCTCTCAGAGAAGCCGCAAGGTGACAGGCCTTAGCTTGGGAATCCCATCCATTTGCTTCCGCAACTATAGAAAATTGTGTCTTATACACTTGCCAGGAGGTCTTCCCATCATATGTCGATAGCTTCAGAGAAGGACGAGCACTCATGGGTAGAAATTTAAAACTATCCGAATTGCTTCCTGCCGTCGCTACGAATTTCTTTAAAGTATCAACTTCTTTCGCAACTGCAGAAACTTTGTCCTCAATTTGTTGTTCGATTTGGTGTTGAACGGCAGAAACTCTTTCTTCAATTTCTCCAACTCTGTTTTCAACCGTGTCAATTCTGTTTTCTATACCTTCAAATTTGTTTTCTATTATGCAGGTGATTTCCCTTTTTATTTCCTCTTGACCAACTTTCATTTCTGCCTTAACAGCCTTCATTTCTTGCTTAACAGATTCCTCCATCTTTTCTTGAACAGCCTTCATTTCATCTTTTACAGATTCTTGAACAGCCTTCATTTCGTCTTTAACAGATTCTTGACCAGCTTTCATCTCTTCTTGACAAGCTTCCATCTTTTCTTTAACGGATTTCATCTCTTCTTTAACAGAATCTTTCATCTCATCTTTAAATGCAGCAAAGGCTGCCATAAATTGCCTTAATTGTTCTTCCATTGCTCTAGTTAATGGCATTCAAAATATCCCACTTCTGACACCAAAAATTGTTACGTGCGTACGGGTTCGTTATATATTGAATGCACAAGTCGTAAAAAGTTAACAAAAATTTATTCTTTCCACAAGAAATAAATTAAAATGCTGAAATATTTCTTCACAAATCTTCGCACAATATCACAATGTCTCAAACGTTTAGCAAAAACTCAGTTCAAAACAGATAAAATAGTTCTATCTCACAGCGAAATCGCTACAATCAATACAGCATTAAGTAAACAAACAGCAACAACAACAACTACTAACTAACTGAGATGAGGTGTTTCACCTCAGCTTTTATAAGCTTTTTAATTATCAGTAGAACAATCACGATTTTTCTAGATTTTTCTGGATGGCAACAGTAATTACGAGATATTTATTTATTAAGCATTAAATGCACGCGCTCTTTTATTTTTATTGCTATTTTTTTTCGGCGTAGCTTTCTCTTCAAAAATCGTCTGCGTTGCTAAGGCAACATGAAGCAAATCTAATTACAATTCTAAATAAATAGCCAAATAAATGTGAAATTCGTAACAATATGATTCTTTTGCCAAGGGACAGATATCGAATCCCCATGCTTAAAGTGTTGTAGACCCCTCTTAGTGTAACTGCGGTTAATGTTATCATTCAGATATTGCTATCGAGTTGTCGAAATCTTGCCCGTTTGTACACGAAAACAGGGAATGTTTTGCTCATTATGATGAACTATTGGTTAATATGATCACACTATTATACAACAAATTTTAAATGTCGCTAAGTAAGAGATAAAATCACCAAATATGGTCAAAATAGGTTATAAAAATTGCTAAATGTCGCCAGATATGAGATTATATCGCCAAATAGCTTGTTATCGATTTTAGTCAATTATTTAAAATTAGGCAAAAAAGCAATCTTAGTTTGGCTTAGACTGAATTATTCTGTCAATTTTGAGGGTGATCAGACAGAGGCTCTCTCCTTCAGTTTTTTTTCCTTCTGCTAAACAAGCAAACAAAAAAAGTCTGTGCTATACTGAAATTACTTTTTGTTGCCTAATTTAAAATTTTACATTTACGTGTTCTCTTCCAGTGAATGAGCGATGCCCTTCGAGTACTAATAGATTAGGAATAAAACATTGGTCTAATAATTTCAAGGAAATTGCAGTTGATTGAACAGTTCATAAACATACTTTTGCATTTTCCTACTTAAAAACCTATGAAGGTATTTCTTTATATGTTTCTTGCCGTATTTGTATTACAATTGTAAAGTTCCATTGCTATTTTCGTGGATATTTTTTCTCCTCGTTTAATGTCATCAAAACAGCCAAACGTGATAACGCGTCATCTTTATCGAATATGATGGCATCAATAATGTGGATTTTTAACGACGGCGTATGAAAAGAATACTGTTACGAATTTTGTACACAGATAGATAATTTTAGTGAAATTATAAGTGGAATTCTTGTATTCTTTTTTCTTATAGTGTAACATGAAAATCTAAAAGAGCGAAAATTGCTAGAAAAGTAAGAATACAGGGGCAAGTCTGTTTAACAATGAGCAAATGGCCATCTCGGTAATTTGACGAGATATCGCCAAGCTGAAAACGTTTTGGGGGAGTAATTTTTGTCACCAAATTTGACGAGAAATCGCTAAAAGTCGTCTAACTTGACGACCACTTAGGTCGGGATCCTGTATCACAGTAATTATAATTGATAGTAGGTTTTGTAACGGAATAAATGTAATTGATATTTTGTGTAACTGTAACTGTATTCGATCCTCATATGCTTTCCAGTAATTTCGAGAAGCAGAAAGTATTAGAAATATCTAGGCGGCCTGTAAAACTAAGTAAGGCCAGAGAGAGCATCTGCCCTCAGCTGTTGCTGCGAGCTGTTAGTTTAGAGCGACTTCGAAGTATCGAAAGCTTCGCCTTTAGATGTACTTCGCTTGCATTGTGTTTAACGTTCATGGTAACTTGAAGTGTAACTACTGATGGTACTCTGTGATACTGTGCACACCTGTACGATTATTTCTGTGGAAAAGTCTAGAATTCTAAAGTACTTCTTTTGATAAAATAAATTTTAGTAACCTATTATTGGACCTGTGTGCATTTAATCTATTACGAAACCGTAAACACGCAACAATAGTTTTAACACACATTCGCCACCAAACGTAAAAGGCATTAATGTAAGGTGAACTTGCCAGATGAAGAACGCGTTGTCTCTTTGCTCATTTGGTTGCGTGAGACGGGGCAAAAGACACACAGAGCACCTACAGTGTGTGACAAGAAATGTTGACAGTCAAAGTTTCATTTGATGTGTCAGTGGATCAGTTACATTATTTTCTTTAATCATTTGTAACATTTTTTGATCCTTTTGGGTTTGCCCTGCATACCCCTCTTATCCATTTTGGCTTTCATTTGCGAAATAGCATAGAAACGTAGTTATGTTCAGATGCTGACAAGGGGAGTAACAAGTGACAAACATATAGTTACAAACATAAAAGAAAGATTATACAAAATTGTTAAAAATAAGTATTTTAAAATATTTCACGAAGAATATTTTGCCAAGTAGTGCGCAAAAGCAATACTTTCTTTGACATTCTTGTCTGGTTACAATTAAAGCTGAAATGTATTGTTACGGATTTCGTTTTTATTTAGCTCTTTATTTAGAATTGTAATTAAAATTGTTTTATTTTCCCGTGCAACGCAGACGATTTTTGAAGAGAAAGCTATGTTGGAAATGTAAAAATAAAAGAGGGCTTGCATTTAATATTTAATAAATAAATATCTCGTAATTGCTGCTGTCATCCACAGAAATTGAGAAAATCGAGAACATAGGTTTTACCAGAATATTCTGTTGAATAATTAAAAAGCTTACAAAAGCCTATTTAAAACACCTCAGCTCAGTTGTAGATGTTTTAAGCCAACTGTTGTTTACTTAATGCTTGTTATTGATTGTAGCGAATTCGTTGTGAGACAGAATTAGTTTCTCTGTTTTGAATTGAGTTCAGTTTGACGTTTGAGATATTGTGATATTGCACGAATATCTCTGAGGAAATATTTCAGCATTTTGTTTTATTTATTGTGAAAAGAATAAATTTTGTTAACTTTTTAATAACTTGTGCATTCAATACATTGCGAACCCGTACGCACGCAGCAGTATGAACAAAATAATCGACAAACTAGCGATGATTATGTTTCAAAATGAATATGAAGCCATTAAGACAGAAGAAGCATTTGAGTTTTGCTTCTTTTAATTAAACAAGAGCATTAGGAAAGCAAACTGTAAGTCTAGGTTCTTTGATTATGCAAATAAGCTGTAAAATAACGCACGGTCTCCGATCTTGAAAGTGCATTCTTGGAATTTCCCATTCCTTGTAGTATCGTTTCAGTACGATTTGTCTGAACATAAGCTTTAGGAGCCAAAGGACATTTAAAGCTGGTCCTTAGAAGCCAGCGAAGTCAATGACAACATCGCCTGGAATATCCCAAAGCGTGATAAGCAAACTGTGAAATCACTTTCGAGAGATTGGCACGGTATAAAAAAGCTGAAGCTAGGTTGCCCATCTACCAGAACAACAAGATATGACAGCTATTTGATCTAACTGGGGAAGATGGAATAGGCGCAGCAAGGCAACAAAGCTGTGGGGATTGTTTAGTGTTGCTATTAGACGACGGATGCGTACCTAAATCATATGAAATCGGCTTCATCGTGTTGAAATGCAAGCCCGGCGACCAGTGGTATGTGATCTGTTATACCGTAATACTTCAACACTAGTAGAAGGCAGACTGACCAGCATAATCATTGGACCCGTGATAAGTCCTTTATCTTCTTCTCTGAGAGGTCTGCAATCAGACAATTACTATATAGGCAGTTGGAAACACTTTTTTCATGGACGATAATGTAAAGCCTACTATGCGCATCTCGTTAACAAATGTTTCAAGAGACAGGAGTAGAAGTGTGGATTGGCTTTCACGTTCTCTTAGACCTGAAACTCGTTGAAAACATTTGGGATGTACTGTGAAGTCGCCAGGCACGACATCTAATACCTCTAGAAAGCTGGAAATTGTCCTTGGCCAAGAGTAGTGCAGGATTCTTCCTACAAGAACTGATAGACAATTTTGTTCCCGTCCATGTTTCATCGTTGTGAGTATGTTTTCTCAGTCTTGAGTGAGCATACACCCTACTGAACAATCAAGGTGTGGTACTTTTGCCCACTTTGACATGCTTCTACTAACCCCCACTAATATGTCACTTGCTATACGATTACGGTAATTGAGTTTGCATCTAACTTACATACTCTAACAACGTTCTTTGACTTCTCATTTGTTTTTCTGATGTTCTTGTTTAATAAAAAAAATTAACTACGTCTTTTTTATAAAATTCATTTTGAGATATCCTCTAATTTTTTAGAGCAGTGTTTGAGCAATATGGACACTTATAGAATAATTTGTGTATGTGACACTGAACAATGATCTTAGAATATAAGGGAAACATTTTAAAAATGTATAAATCTGTGTCTTCTATGTTACTAAATTAAAAAAAAAATTTTCCTATACCATAATCGACCTTTGTTAATTCATATGATATAATTCGCCACAAACAGATTTTAAGACTACGTTTCAAAGATTTCTCAAGAGACTAATAATTGTACAGTCTCGCCTTTTGGTCGATAATATTGACACTTCTACAGGGTAACCAAACACATGAAGGTATGCTTTAGAAAACCTGAGATACATAAATATTATAACAATTAATTCATCTTCAATTACCAAATACATTCATTTCAAACATTTAAAAATGTTTTCGGTGCAGTTTGCACAATATTAAAAATA
Organism: Stegodyphus mimosarum; assembly: GCA_000611955.2. NCBI lineage: Eukaryota > Metazoa > Arthropoda > Arachnida > Araneae > Eresidae > Stegodyphus > Stegodyphus mimosarum. Next base: position 45,124 of record KK114126.1, on the reverse strand, counting down.
ATGGTTACTAAATCTAAATTTATGAAACGCAATGATTAAAATGTGCAGAACATGATAGAAAGAAATGCAAGTTTTTAATATTGTTTTGCATTTATTACTTTTCATTCGCATTTAAGCAGCGAACAGTTCTTCACGATATTTCGTAATTTATGATTTTAGCACCTAAGAAATGAACAGTATTTCATGTACTTCAAATGACTAAAAAGAGTATCTTACACAATACACTCATACGGAGCAATGTGCGGCAGTTCAGTACATCAAACAAGATTTGGCCTCGTACTTTTATACTTTCGAATGAAAAAAAAATCTGAGGAATTTAAATGAAGAAATTGGAAAACTAATATTCAGAACAACAGAAAAGTGTGAAATGAGGGTAAGGCTGTTAAAAATAAAATCGGTTTTCTCAGAGGAGGTAGGCAGCGATAAGTCGTATAGCATAATCCTATTCAAGGATTTTATAGCTGTAGTTATTTGAATGGTTGCTTAAGTTCGTATTATCATAAAATTTGTAAACCGAAGAAACCGTATTATCATAAAATTTGTAAACCGAATATTTGCACCTCATGTATTCGATGTGCAGTTCGACGTTAAGATTCATGTATTATTTAGAAAACACCAGGATGCATTAATTATGGTTCTAAATATTTTTGCTACGGAATCTGCAGTGTTTTTATTATTACTACGCTTTGCAATATGAAAAGATAGGTTTGTGAGATGAATTCAAATCTAATGTAGGGGATCTCCCGAATAGAGCACCAAGACGTTCCAGAAAGTTTTGCAACAAAATTAGCGGTATGAGTATTTTCAAATAAAAGTGAAAATTTACTTCATGTCCTATAATTAGCATAATTAAGTTTGGGAATTTTTTCCCGGGATACGAAAATGTCTTTCAAATTTATTCTTTGGCTTTCAATTTGATGGGTCTCTGAAACTTAATTCACCAATGATCAATATCCATGCTTATATTTTCTGATCCTCCCAAGTCCAAATTAAGATGACAGACCTTTGTTATTAGCTGAGCATCATTCGAATAGCTGAAACAAAGAAGTTATCACCGAAGTTAGTAAACCGAGATAATATAGAAGTAAATGGTTAGAGAACTGATCATTCAGGGGTGAGGGTATAAGGAGAATGGCTTTGTCTTTATCGAACTTCAAACGCGCTTCTGCTTTAACATCGCAGGTTATTTAGAAGGACTTTTAAGATGAATAAATCCATAAATCAGTTTCCTTTTTTCAGACGTGATCGAAAACTTAAGCCACAATCAAGTACAAAAAGCAAAGCTGCTTTCTCAATCCAAAGTGTTTTTTTAAGGGAAGCAATCAACTGAGGATCTCAATCTGTTGTTAACAACTCTGTAACGTTATATTATGTAACCTGTTATATTATATAACCAGTTATTATGATTTAGATCTTTATTGCAACTTCTCCGTTTTGATTTCCTACCAAATAATAATTAAATAATCTTTAGAGTATTTAAGCCGATGTTGTTGGATTGTAAGATAATTACTTGCGGTAAATTATGCGTGATTTCGCCGAATCAGGTTTATCTGAGGCGCTGGTAATAGCATAACAAAATTCACATTAATACCAGCCTAAAGATAATTATTAAAGTATCATTGTATAGCAAAGCGTGTTTCTGCCTCTCGGGCCACGTTACTAGGTTTCGCTGTCTCAGAAAAGGCTGTTGTCTTCGGCTTGCATTATTTATTGCCGGCATTTAAATTGTTACGATGAGGAGAAGTTTCGAGCCAACTTCGCATTAAATTATTTGTGTAGGCTTTGGTTACTAGACTTACTTTTAAATTGGAAACTAACTGTTACCTTCAGTTATATCGCCGCACTGGTTGGGCTGATCCTGTCAAGCGAGAGACGTGCACTTTTATCAAAGTTCGGATTTAATAAAAAGGTATTTTTTTTAACTTTCTCAAGTCTTTGCCGTTACTTTCAGACTCAGCAACAATTCGCTGTAAATCTGTTAGAAATTGTATACCAGCATGTTAACGAAGAATATCAAACTCTGTAACTCTTGTTAAGACTAGCTTCCGTAAAACATTTACACAGATGACTTTTATGAGAGCAAGCCAATAAGCGAGGCATCCTTGAGAATATTAAAATGACTAGCTAAGGTAACCCTGCAGTGAAGTCATTTGCCTCAAACTGTATATGTACCAAGTACATAGTCTTGATCATATCGAGTATAACTAAAATTCAATTAATATAGCTCTGTTATAATATTACGTTTTCATTCCTGAAAAATTTCAAGATCAATCATCATCTTGACAAAGACTTTCAAAATTTTCTTTCTGTAAAATGTTTTGTGCAGGAAAAGAATGTTTTATATTAAGAAGTGCAATGTCCTCTCCAGTGGTGACCACGCCCGCACACTGAACACTGTGCGCGAGAGTGCGTAAAAACAAACATGCGCAAGTCTAAGCGGCCCTAAAAACTGCTGAATCGCATCTTTAGGTTTAGTTTCAATGTATTTCGTACTGCATAGTTGATGACATCGTTTCGATTGATTATCGGGATATTTTAGTTTCGAACTCGTTTTCATGCATATTTTTTTCTCATTCTTTTAAATGCCGATTTAAATTTTAGAACTAACAGATGACTAAAAAACATTTTATAAGTACTAACCGCAAGAAAATTGCTTTCAAATTAAAACAAAAGCTCCAATTAATCGAAAGATTTGAACATGTCGAATCAACAATAAAGCTTGCCGAGGAACATGGAATTGGCGAGTAAACTATTCGGGATATTCGTTAAACAAAAAAACTTCAGTCAAAGGTTATTCGAATAAATTGATAAAAGAACACCTCGAAAAATACGCAGTAAAATTCGACAGATATGATACGTTCTAAAACAATTACTGATATTTTTAAGAAATAAGCACATAGAAATATGCATGAAAAATGACAGTTTGTATTATCCATGTTTTTCAGTTATCTTTGACGTGCTTCCCCGGCATTAGCCCGGATAATCGAGAGTACACTGTATGTGCATTTATGCAGCAGTATAAGATACATAGTAGTAACAAGAAATAGAGAAAAGAGTATCATTACTTCATTCAGAAAAGTTCTGAATGAAGTAATGATACTCCATCTGCTAATTTATTTTCTAAATTACATGTTATTTACATTTTAATACTTAACGCATTGATAAAATTGAGGAATTAAAGAATTAAATTAAGGAATTGATAAAATTTAAAAAACAAATTGCGTACTTCGTGATTAGGCTCTAAATCTAGAGCCTTGTTGAAGAATTCCAAAGCTTCAGTATTTCTTCCTTGATCCGTTAGAACAACTCCTAACTGAAAAATAGAAAATTGTACGTATGCTTAATTCATTAAAATTTATTATGTAGAAAAAGTGCATTAACATTGCGTTTTCTTGCTGATGCTGAAAATAAAGAAGTCCGAGAGAATGAATAAGTTTTCAATCTAGCTCAAATCAAAGTACCGTATACTCCGCCCTATAACGTACGCTTTTAGTATAAAAAATAGGGTCGAAATTTATGGGTGCGCGTTATACGCCGGATATAAAAGTGATAGCTTAAAAATAGGAAAAAATTAGATTTTTTACATGCACCAAAATGCTGCTTATTTAAAAGAAATGCATACCTTATTTGAAATTAAACATTTTCATTATCGGATAGCATAAAGAGTTCGTCACGTTTATCTTCTCTTATATCTTCAGGCTTATCATCGAATTTTTTTTTCATTTTCATCATCACTGTTTGATTCATAAATAAATAATCATTATCCGTTCCATCTTTCACCAACAAGGAACATCATTGCCTGCAGCACGATTTCCATTTCTCTTTCGCAAAATGGATGGCTTTGCATTTGAAACCAGCACTGTATTTTTTTCTTTTCGCGGGAGCCATATTTACTACTAAACGGAACACTAGATGAACTGTATTTCAACTAAAGCAAAGGCGATTTACTAAAGCCTTCGAATTTCACTTCAAAATCTTGGCTTCAAATGACTACAGAAAGAGAAAACATCTAACTCCTAATTCAACGAATTCGTTTAGATTGGAAGCGCACTACAAAAGCATTCTTTTGGACAGCTGAAGTGAATACAATCCACCCTGTTTGTCGGAATATTGAACCCACACCCGTGTTTTTACCCCTATCGCTTGTCAGTGCGGTTTACCATTGTTCGAAAATCTAAGACAAGTGTTCGAATTAGTAACCTCAAAAGATAACAGCATTGCACATGGATCTTTTAGGTTTCTTCGTGAAGAATTGGGTGCGCGTTATACGGCGTTTATAACTAACAATTAAAAAAAATATAGCTTGAAATTATAGATGCACCTTATACCCCGGAAAATACAGTAACTGTTTTATTAATACATATTAAATAAAATGCTAGAACAATTAACGACATAAATTGTAAGAGACAGACTTTCTCTCTGCCCACCAGTGGCCGAACGGTAAAGTCCCTGAACACTGGTAGTTCGGTGGGAGGCTCGAATCCCGCGAAAGGGCTGGCTGCATGAGCGTTTTCGTGGTTTTTTCCATGTGTAACGTGTTAATACGAGACAGTTTCCCTTAAAAAGTCCACCACGAAGGCATCCCTTTCTTCCGTGTAGTACCTTAGTGCAGAATACGTAAATACAATAAGTCTTTCTCTCTCCCTTTCAATTTATGCATCTTTTCTCTGCTACTGACATCTGAGTCCTTTTTATTTTAGAAAACAATTTAATTTTATTTCATAGCTTTTAAACTATTTTAAATATTTTTCTTTTGCAAACTAATCAATTCTATCGTAAAACTTAAAAGTCTACATTTTAAAAATTGCATTAAAAGCTCTATACTTTTAAAATTGTACTGAAATCTCGATAAAAACGACTGCATTGAAGCTACATTTAGATATCTTTTTATGTTTATATTAAGAGGACACTCTTTGAGTGGTTTAGAAAAATAGTTTCGAAAATTAAA
>KK114126.1:0-28363 GCA_000611955.2 Stegodyphus mimosarum | reverse complement strand
GAGATTTGAAACATTTGAGACACAGTAAAAGACGCACACCAAATGGAGAAAATATTTCAATTGTTTCGCGCTTTATCTCATATATCTCAGAAGAACGAAACCTACATTCGAAACTCAATGATCAACTAGCTACAAGGCTTCAGATCACTTTTCCCTTGATAAGTCCTATTTGAAGCCTTGAACTCGGGAGATCATTCTTTATTTTTAAATTATTTAAAAAATATTTTACATTTGTTTCATTCAGTGACTTCCATTTGTCCAATGTTTACTTGTACTACCTTAGGACGCGACTTTTTTCGAGATTCTAAAAGATTAGGACCTTCACTAGAAATTTACCGTAAACGAGCCTTCGTAACTACCTCATCTCCTTTAAATATATGTATATGTATATACACACACACACCCCTTACCCACTCTGTATTGTCGCAATCGCTTGTCGTAATCATATACTTCCAGTTGCAGAAGTGTTTTAAATGACGAAAATATTAACGTTTGGGCAATGTGAAATAAAAAAAATTGGATATATAAAGAAATGTAACTTTTAATGCTATCTCACGGTTCCTATACTTATTTTGAGAAAATTTTATACTCGTTATGAAGAAATAAAACTACAACTTCCCTTACGGCCAAATTTGATTGGGATATTTAATTTCAAAATTTGCAATTTTGGATGCCATTTTCAAATAGCTCGAGAGATAGGTTAAGCTCAAATAATTCGAGAAAATATGTGTTATGTTGCTAATTGTTCGTAATCTCGTTTGAGAAACCAATTAAAGATAAGTTACTACTCTTTAGGAAAAATTAGAATATTTTTATTAAATTCCATGAATTAGTGATTTAATGTATTAATATTTTTATATTTCGGAAAAAAGCCAATGCTTCAATGATATTTTTACTTTATTTTATTTTACCAAGAAAGCTTCGTTTCCTTGTGATAGAATTCAGGAGAGGGGTGAATTTCACTGTGTCATCTTTCAGGGTCTGACGCACTTCCGTAGAACATTCTAGAAAGAATGTTGCATTGTTCTGTTACTTGAATAGACTGCATCCGTGAGGAATTTAGAGGGGTTAACGTTTTACCTACAAGAAAAAGTTCACTGTTTTGGCGATTTAAGTGTCCGGTTTAGCTTCGGGTTTTTGAATTGTTGCGTATGCGCAGTTAGCACGTTTTTGTCATTTAGGTGGAAAAAGTGAAAATTGGTCTCTAATGAGAAGGCGAAAATCTAGTTTTGTGGTAGCCTGTGTCTTTTTGTGATAGGAAAGAGAATTTTCAGTACGAGACAATTGTTGCTGAGTCGCCTAGGGTGATGTAGTTTTCTCTTGCAGTCGTAAAGACGGGGGGAAGTTATGCTGCCTCTCGGTCGGAAATGAATTGGTGATTACCGAAGGAAGATATGATTTTGAAAGAAAGCTAGTTGCTTTGCTATTACTACTCTGCTACTAAAAAACCGTTTCCCCTGCATGTTGGAGGAAAAAGACTTTATGCGGGTGATGATGAGAGAAGGTAGCTTCTTTTCTGGTGTTGGTAAGATAGGACAACTAGGCAAGGTTGGTTCAGTTAAATCTCATTTTGAAAGTAAAGAAAGTATGCTTACTTGTTCATTACTAGCAGCTTTCAACAAAATAGTAGCGAAAAGGCCTTAAGTAACATGCCTTTTCGCTAATATTTTGTTGAAAGCTGCTAGTAGTTTGAGATAAATACTACTATGTTACCCGAAATCCAGGGAGCTGTAAAAAGATGCAGTTCTACTCACGGGGCATCGTAATGTCTGAATGTGTATGTGAGGCTCGCAGTCGTTATATTGAAGTATCGTCCTGATATTGCGAATACCTTAGTAGCGACATTTTTGGTGAATTATTTTTCAACATCAATGAGTAAATATAGCAATATTTTTACCGGATTCATCTTTTTCTTCATAACTGCGTTACGCACGTCCCTCTCCAGAAGGGTGTCGACATGATTGTCTCGACTGTTCCTGAAAAGGTTTTGTGTCACTTCCATATACCTGAAGTCGGAGTTCTGATAGCTCCATTTTCCAGTGTTTCTCTTGGTTCTTTCCGAGACTCCAGGTTCTCGCGGAGTGGTTAGCTCACCTACCGGCTCCTAACTTTTCGACCGACTGAGTTGATTAGAGGTACAAATGACGTCCGCCAAACATTTAGATAAGTTTTTCTTATATTTATATACTTGTTTCAGTAAAAAGTTTGCCTTCTTTTGTAAAACTATCTTTTTCTAATGTATGTACTTTTATAGGTTACTAAATTGATTGACCTACAACTTAAAGTTAAAACTAGATTAGAGTGAAATATTGGATGGAATTTTAAGGTATCCTGTTGTTAAACTAATACTGAACACAATAGCAGGTAAAACTTGTGTACTATACCTGTTTCCAGTATCCTGATAGTTTTCATGTTAAATAGTAACTCAGGATGTCTGCTGTTATGTTTAGTTGCCTAAGGTTTAAAGTCGATAGTTAGTAAATGTAGTAGAAACAATGGATTATACATTAAAACTGGAATGTGAAAGTAAACCATGACTTGGACGATAAATAAAACGTCTGATTTAGCTTGAATTTATGTTATCTTTTGAGTATTGTATCCTTCACATAACTGATTATTCACTGATTCACGATCCCGGAAATAAGAGGTAATACACAACGCAATCCTTCTTTAATTTATGATCACAAAGAAATGCTTACTTGCTAGCTAAATACGTTTTAACTTAGTAATTTTTAATTGTTACGGTCTTACCAAATGATATTGTGGGATGGAAATCTCAGAACGAAACATAAGGTTAATGCAGAAAAAATGCGTATAACTAAGTAGGCCGAACAAATCATGTAGTATCTACATCAGATTTTTTTATAATTTACAGAATACAAGAAATCCTAATACAAATAATTATACTTAACTTGTAAACAGTTCGTAAAAATATCGTGGCATTTTTCATATGTTATTTTTTAAAGTCAATAAAAAATTTCAAGAATATACCTCTTCTTTCTAAACAAAGTATTCAGTTAAATTAGGAGGAAAATGAATAGAAAAGTAACTTTTCCGCCATTTTCAGTCATAGCTTAGTTTTCTGTACATAAGATGAAAATTTCATTGATACACAAATAGAATATCATCGAAATATTTTTATTGAGTAACCTAGATTAAATTACGCAAATTACAGTAAATTACATGATTTTTAAGAGCTAACATAGTATATTAAAGACTTATATTGCTGAACTGATTTACTAACAAAACGTATTTTGGGGAGGGGGGGAATAGAAAACATTTTGTAAAATTATAAACATCTATCAGAAATTATGAGCTACGTAATAAATAAAATAGAATAGATTTAACTCCTTCTAATGTTATTATCAAACAGATTTAACAAAATCACACAAAACTTCCCGTCGAATAGAATATCATAAAATTTCTTCTCAAAGAGGATATGATTGTATGATACATTGTACTCAAAAAAGGTTGGTTCAGTTAAATCTCATTTTGAAAGTAAAGAAAGTATGCTTACTTGTTCATTTTCAATAGAACATCTCCTCTGTTTAAATAGGCATTAGTAAAATCTGATCGAAGGATAATGGCTTCTTTGTAAAGCTGAAATAAAATATATAAATTATATTAATACCTGTAGCACAAACTGTAAAACACTGAAATGCCATTTGATCGGAGTTAAATAAACAGCATTGTGTTGCTATCCAATTAGTGCTGTTTTCTATTGGTGCTTTTGCTTTTTTTCCCCGTTCAGCTGCATTCAGTTTTTTATAGTAAAGGTAGAGGTAAAATTGGCGACTTCAGTGTTTTGGATCGCAGTAAAATAATACCTGCTACAAGTATAGGTAATTTTAATTTTAGTAACAGGTCAAAAGTTGAAGTTTTCTCATTCTACGATTTCAAGAGTGCGGCTGGAGTGTACGAATAGTAGAAAAAGAAAGGGTAATCAGGAGAACTGTTACAAGGTACACGCAGACTTCAATGATCGTCATCATTGAAGATTCAGCTGGTTTCGTACGTAGTCAGCGACACCAAACGTAGTTTTTAAATGACTCCCGAACTGAATGATAGATCCACCCAGTCTTATAGTAGACGGAATGTGCAGCTGGTTTCATTGTATGAATTTTCGAAGACGTACGAAAATACTACTTCCTACTGCAAACCACTGCGCTTGATGTTTTCAGGAGAGTACTGTGAATGGACCATCAACAGTGGTATAGTTATAAATTATGTAGCCGGGAGGTCCTTAATTTTACGCTCTCTTGATGTACAAACAAATAACTACAAAAAATATCAAAAGGACATTAAATTAAAATTCTGTATTATTTCTAAAGAAAAGCTTTTATTTCAGTAGTTTAAAATGACATTATTCTGCTTGTCGTTTTTGATTGCAAAACCGTCAGTGACATTATGGAGGTCAATGGGATTTTTCTGCTGCTTTGTAAACAGTAGGGAAGGATTTTTAACTGCAAAATATATATTTATAGTTCTTAAATACTACTTAAATTATTTTTATTCACAAACCGCTTTACACAACTAGCAACATTTTCGGACAAGTTCGCACCTGTGTAACAATATTTGGAACTTTGTTCTGGGAAATTTATTACACAATAAACTATAAAAATATAAAAGGACTGCCCTTCCACTTTCATATTTCGATTTCTCTAGCAATAATAAAACATGAACACTGAAATGTTTCTCTTCTTTAACGAGAATTGCCTACTAATGTCTCAGTGATCATAATTTAAATGATATTCGAAATAACCTTTCAAAAGTTTCGACAGAATGAAAAAGGTATAATAAAGGTGTATACCTGTTGAAATCAATTGGTGATTTATTTGAATATGTTACCTAGAGTAAAACCTCTTTCTTCGTAATTTAATTCCAGAATTCCTATTCAGAAGTTTATTCTTTACCATTTATGTTTAAAATAACAGAAGATGTTTCCAGATACAGGGAAGAGAGAGCTATAATCTCAGCAATGTTCAAGCTGTAAAATTCCGTCGTGAAGGTCCAGCATTTGTAGAGAAAAGAAGAAATGCAACTCTGAAACTCCAAACCATAAAAAACTGCAATCGTAAATTAATGACAACAGGCTCTGTATTGGGTTTGCCACGTTACGGTCGGCCAGAAGTTTCACTCTTTGAAGAAAATGCTTCCAAGTAGATGCTATGTTTGAAAGAAACCCTTCAACATCCATTCGTCAGGCATCCAGGGAAAGCAAGCTAACACGACACAACATGCCTTAAAGAAGGATTTGAAACTCCATCTCTGGAAGTCTAATTACGTCCAGCAACTCTTTACCGCGGGCTGCGAACACCGAGTGGGATTTGAAAAAAATCATGTTTTTCTAGAAAGAAGGTAATCCTGTTTTGATTGAAAATGTTTCATGGAGTGATGAAGCAATTTTGCACGCTGTTAATTTTGTTATTAAGCATAACTGCCGCTAATGAAGTAATGCAGATCTAGATGCACTTTTGCAAAAACGTAGTCCAGGCCGAAAGTAACAGCGTGGTCTGTAGACACATTGACCCAAGTGGTGGGTCCTTGTTTGTTATAGAATACAATGAATAGCGAACACTAGTTGGATATTCTTAGGAAATTCTGTTATTAATCATTAGTCAATGGGATAACAATGCAAAGTTGATGTTTATACAGCACGATAAACCCCCTGATCCACTTTGGTCTTGTTTGCTTTAAGTCTATGACCTGTTTGCAATAAGTCTACTGCTTTAAAACAAGCTTTTTAAGGCCATATCTTGCGCACAAAGCATGTCAAATAATCATAGCAGCAAATGCTGCGGTGAAAGTTTAAATCTTCTAATTTCTTGAAGTCTTAGTAGTTCACCGGGCGGTAATGACGACTCATATTGCAATCGTAAATGAGGGGAGGATCACAAAGAATTGATGTGCCTAATTTAAAGTAACAGAATATAGTGGCTGAATAAGAATAGTGACTAGACAACAGACTATAGTGGCATGATAACTGACTATAGGGGCATGGCAACAGACTATAGTGGATGAACAAGAATGATTTCTCTACGCGATAAATCGGTTTATGATTTCATGGACCAATGGAGTTGCGTGCGAATCACATCTTGACCTTTTCCTGTAGGTTGCGCTAAAGAAGAAATGTACAGGACTCGTTCCAGAATTCTGGATAAGCTTTAGGATAGAAACCGTGTTGTCTGAACTCAATATCTTTTGATTTCTTAAGAAAATTATGGATCATATGTCTCTACATGTTTACAAAAATTTATAGAGAGTGCTAGTGCTTATATTGAATTGTAAAAGTGTTCCTTGGAATGGCAAGAAATGTAATGAGGCATCTATGACAAAATTTCCTATTGTTTTTATATTCATACCACTTACGATACTACAAATAGTACCTAAAATAGATACTGACTTTTCACACACCTATTATACCATTACACATGCATAAGAACCAAAATACAATCTAACAAATGTAAATATATATTCAAATTTACAACAATACTTAAGATTTAGTGCATAATTTCCTAAAGGCTTTACAGCTACAGTAGGCGGGGCGATCACGTTTGTCCCTGGTTATTCTGATAAAATTATTCTAATGATAATATTAAACGTTAAGAAAGCATAGTCTTTCAAAATGGAAAAGGAATTTCACCTATTTAATGCAAAAATATCTAGAAATATATAAATTGCTATTTTCGAAGCATTTGAAAATGCAAAAGTTTGTTTATGAACTGTTCACAATGCCTTTAACTCAAAAGCTCATTTAGAAACTGTATATAACGTTTCTGGAAATTATTTGACAAATACAGTACCCCTAATTTTATTATTCGGAAAGCATCCATAACAGGAAAAGACATGTCAGTGTAAAATTTTAAAATAAACCAAATAGAAAGCTTAGAATATTAGTAGATGTTTTCGGAGAATCCCCCTTCTCTATAAGAAAAAATATATTATAGAACGTTTTCCCCTTGAAGAAGAAGAAAGACGTATCTGATCACCCTGAAAATTGATAGATTTATTCAAATTCTACGTAAAACTAAATATGCCTTTTTATTGCCTAGTTTTAAATAGTTGATTAAAATCGAAACTAAGATATTTGGTGACTTAGCACCTAATTTGGCGACATTTCTCTGTCACTTGTAAATTTTTATAATATACTTTTACACTATTTGGCAACTTTATTTTAGTTAAAAAAATTTATTCCGTAATAATTAGATCATATTAACCAATTAGTTGATGACAATAAATGATGTAATTTTCATGATTTCATATACAAACTAGCGGGACTTCGGCAAATCAATAACATTATCCAAATGATAACATTTTTTGCGATCACATTAACCGTATTCTACTAAATTTCATTAAAATTCATTAAGAGGTTTTCTACTAAATCTACTGTTTAACTAAAATTTGTGATATATTTAAGGATAAAAAGGACAAATTAACAATTTTCTAAATAATGTCAGTGCAGACAACAACATCAAAAAAACATATTGCTTAACATGGCAACTATAAATTAGTTGCTTTAGAAAAAATTCAATAGAAAACGGCTTTCAGATTGTAATTTATTCTGAAGAAAAAATTAAATTCACCTTAAGGTAAACAGGACTGCGTTAAATTATCATTTCAAAGTGACAACATCAAAAAACGGAAGGCATCTTAACAGACTCAACTATCTCTGGATGGTTACCTTAGTGTTAGAAGAGTTAAAGTCTATTTTACAATGTTTGAAAAATAAAATGCTATACTGTAACTTACCGCGTCAGCCTCCTCCAGGCGACTGTCATTCTGCGAGATGAGGAATGCCAGGTTTAGGAACAGCTGCAGGTGACTGGGTGTCACATGAATTTCTTCTTGAGATTCAATTTCTGGACCAGGTAATAGAGTTTGAGCCTGTAATAGGTTGTAAAATATATATCGAAAAATAAATGTGCTAGTACTTTATTTCCGATATATATTCATTTCAAATGATTACGAAAGATGTACATTGCTTCATAATTACGTGAAGACGTGTTGAAAAATGTATTGTACAAAATGATGTACGATTGTCCCAAAATAAGATAAGGTAAAAAAAATTTTCAAAAATCTGGTTTAGCTATTTTTCCCCTACACCGTAGCCCATTTTAAACTACTGGAAATAAAAATATTACAAAAGAACCGTAAAGAAATCGCGATTCATTATGTCACATTACAGTTTAATTCTAGAAACGAAAGATAAAAATATTTTATTTTATTAATAATTAGGTCCATATAACATTTCAGAATTTAGGAAAACAGATAGGAACGTTCATATTTTCTGTGTACGGTAGTATCCGTCTTAAGTGGGAGCAATGCGACCTTGATGAACTCAAATAAGATATTTTTTTCGAATAACTGAATACATACTTTTAAAACTAAACTTGTTTATTCACATTTTGCGATATCATTTGTAGAAATTAGAGCATGAAAAGTCAGATGGCCTTTGTTAATTTTGAGATAACAGACAAGGGAATGCAAAATACTTTATTCTCTTGGGTAGGGGGAGGATATTAAATACCAATTGTGTGTGACAAATATGCACTTTGCTAAATAGGTCTCCCCTGGTGAAAGCGGGAAAGAAAGATTTCTAAGACCAATTTCAGTTGCAAAAATTTTTTTTCCGAGGATAAAAAGAAGCAAATATTTCAATATATTGGGATAATGAAGTGGTTAAAACACAAACACATGATTTTATATTTCAGAAAACAAAATTAAACAACATTTCACAATTGTCATGCATATTATCAAGTGAAAGTTACGAATTTCTTAGTGTTATAATATGTAACGTAGAATGACTGCCTATTTACAAAATACTTGCTGAAGTTTTAATATTTTGCTGTGTGTACAGTGAAGCTTCATAGAATCATTTGCTGACATAGGTGAACATTATACGTAAATCATATGTGTACGTCTTCAATCTTTCGTCGTTCTTCCATGTAATGTCTATGCCCTACGTGTTTTGATCTTCCCCTTCTTCTCCTACTTCTTTATCATCATCATTTCCTTTCTTAGTAAATGTTCGATTATTATGCCGTCAACAAAATTTTGTCCATTCACTCAAACCTGCACTTCATCTTCATTAACACTAATCTTCTCCGCATATGTAACTAAATCCACGATGTCGGATATACGTACTTTAAAAAATAAGAATCTTAACCACTACGTGTTTGACATCCGTAGAGAGCGAGGCGCTGTAAGAAGGCAGATAGAAATAGTGTAGCTCTAAAAATCAGCATACATTGTGTAAATTCGTAGTATTATAGTTTCCAAGATTAAGTAAAAATTTCTTTAGCTGCAGGAGTGAAAATGACGTTGGTAAAACATATGCTCACGCGATAACAATAGACAAAAAAAGGAGAGGAAACAAATCTGCTGGAGTTATGTACTGACAAAACTTGAAATTTGGGATCAATAAACATATATGAAAGATTTATATGTGTGAAAAGTCTCTACAAAACCTAATTTCTCAATAGAAGGTTTTTTTAAATAGTACTTTTCGCTGCTGAGAAAAGGAAAATGTATTTCCTGACTAACAATATTCGGCAAAGGAAGATTTAAAAGTTGCTTTTTTTTCCTACATACCTCTTGCTAATTGGTTTGAAAATTCAAGACTCTCCTAGTTTGACCAATGTATATAAGGCTATGCTTGCACGGAGTGCTCTAGATAGATGGTAATTCATATCCGGTATGAGTCTTTTAAATATCGAACTGCGAATATTATTGGTAAGATAAAGACACAAAACGAAATTTAAACTTTTGCAATTTAAAAAAAATTTCTTCTTTAGCGAATTAAATTTTCCAAAGGTATTCCACATTCATGAAAGTATTCTAGTTTTATTTAATGACTGCAATACTAATCCACCTTTACAGTGAGCTCCTTTTAAAGAAATTAGTTCATGACTGCTGTCACGTTTTATCAATACGTGGAGCCAGTGGAGTTTTTTCCTATTCCTATCATCTATTAACATGGCGTGAACCCATGTTTCTCCTTCCTTATTTTCTTTCATGCAGGTGAAGAAGCAGGTTGTGTTTCACCTTTGAAACGGTAGTCTTTCAAATTTACACAGAATCGTATTGTTAGCGTATGTTTAACAGTGTTCCTTGACATTTATTATTATTATAATACATAAAATAGCTGTGTAAAAAAGAATTATATTCACCAGCTAATTAACATCTCTTCTGTGAAACTTTCTAGAGGAATTTTATGGTGTTTTGCAGTACTAAAATATAATTTCTGTTTTTGTTTTTCTCAACAAATTCTTAAGATATGGATGGCATTTTTTAGGGATGGGGGGAATTTCAGTGCGACTGTTTGTTATTCAGTAACTGTCAGAGTACGTAATCCATATTAATAACGCCTTTAAAAAACAGAAATCTGAAGGAAAATCATTGAGTCATTGCTCATTCTTCAAGCTGATTCGCAATAATGTCATAACATAGCTACTGTTAAGGTGAAATAAACAGGTAACCACACTTAGTGCAAAATCAGGACTGTCATTTTGATAATCGAAAAGAATTTAATTTTGACATTTTGAAAAACTGGAGAGAAGAAAAAATCATAATCTAATGTCTAAAGCTTTAAATTGATAGAATCAACTTAGCATACCACTTTTTGGATGTATCTCAAATTGTCACTTGTTGCCAATAAATTTATTATCAACTGAAAATAAATTTTGTCAGATGCATAATAAGAGCATTACTGTTTAAATAAAATGATATAAAAAGAATTTATTTACATACTTTTCTATAGACATTCTCCGCTTCTCTGTATCGCATTAAATTTGTCAAGACTCGCCCTATGTTGAGGTAACTTCTTACATCATCTGGTTGTATGCTGCAAAAAGTTTAAATCATAAATATTTGAGTGAATAATACTCAGAGTATTTATAAAATATTAAGACTCAGCTCATAAATGACCGGTATTCGAAGAAAAGAACTTTCTTTTAATCTTTCCCATTATGTTACGAATTTTGTACATAGAGAGACGACTCTAGAGAAATCATTTGTGAAATTGTATTTTGCTGAGTAATATAACATGAAAAATCTAGAGAGACAAGCTATGCCGGAAAAGTAAGAATACAGGGACAAGTCCGTTTAACATTGAGTAAATGGGTATCTCGACAATTTGGCGAGATATCGCTAAGCTGACAACGGTTTTGGCGACTTATTTTGTTACCACATTTGGCGAAAAATCGCCAAAACACCACACTTGGCAACATTTTGGTTCGGTCCCTGTATCACCGTAATAGGTATCGTAATTGAATAAATGTAATTGATCACTATATTAGCTATAACGGTATTTAAACTCACATATTGCTTTCTAGTAATTTCGACAAGCAGAACGTACTAGAAATATTTCAGCGGCCGGTTGAAAACTACATAAAGGACGGAGAAAGCATCTGCTCTCAATTATTGTTGTTGCAAGTCGTTAGTTCAGCGTGAACTGAGGTATCTCTGGGTTAGCTTTTTCCTTACATGCTTTTTACGTTGCGTTGTGTTTAACGTTCTTAGTAGTTTGAGCTTAACCACTGATTATACTCTGTGAAACTCTGAACACCCGTGCGAATATTTCTGCGGAAAATTCCAGAACTTTGAGTGTTTCTTTTGATAAAAATAAATTTTATTAACCTATCATCGGACCTGTGGACGTTTAATCCACTGCGAGCCCGTACGCATGCAACAATATATTGTTTTAATGCAGTATATATTTTTTGCAAGGTTCATAAATATTTAGGACAATTAAACGGTAGCTTTTGGACACCACGTTACTCTCGTCAATCTTATCTGTATACGTAGCTATCACTAAGACTGCTATCACTCATAAATTTGACGAATAACTGTTTCAAACAATATTTCTACCTGTTTTACCACTTAAAGACAAGCGCACAATTTTTCCGTCTTTTCACAAAAAAAAAAAAAAAAAAAAAAAAAAAAAAAAAAAAATATTTTTGCCCTCGTTAAAAAAAAAAAAAAAAAAAAAAAAAAAAAAAAAAAAAAAATGTAAGTTGTTCGTTTTCAAGAACCAATCAGCTATCAGTATCAAATCCCCCATCAGCAACCATCGTTTTTAATTAGTTCTTGCATTATACGGTAACCCCAAAGTGAACCGTGGTGACTGGCTGTTTTATGTCATGTGACAAAGCAGAAAATTTGTATCAAAGCGTTGTTTTTTCGAAATGTTTTGAATGTGGGATGCGATGTAAGGGAGATAATGTTTTCGGTGCAAAGCGTTTTCAGTGGATAAGCCCGAATTAAGGTCACTACAACATAATTTTTTCGTATATGAGAGCTCTTATACAAAACTCTCAAAAATTTCTATTTTTCATATTTACATTGTCTGCATTCATATAAAGATTTGATTAGATTTGAGGTAAAACTGGACAACAGGAAGTGGTACTTGAAGCCCATAAGTATTTAATATGCAAAGGCAAGTGTTACTTTACTTAGCTCATAACAAAGTTTTCAGTAATCAAAAATACATATTTTTGCATAACCCAAAAATTTATATTTTTATGTTTACTCCTTTTTTATTCCTATTTCATTGATTAAATTTTGGATAAACTTGAACAAACGTAAGTGGTACTTTACTTGAAAGTCTGTAATACTAGTTTTGCTACAATCAACAAAACATATTATTGCACATATAAATCAAACATATTTTTGCATCTAAACGAGTATTGTTTACCGATACCTAAATATCAGGGAGATATAGTATGTGCAGATCAACATAAATTTACTCATTTGTTGACATTTTAGTAATAATATAAAAGAATAAATTATACTGTTCGTTTTAATGTATTTATTTAAAATATATTATAAATACTAATTTTCCTTAATTAATAACGAATTAAATTATAGTTTATTCAATAACTCAGTAAAATTCAGAAAAACCAGTTCATTATAAATTCAGAAAAACCAGTTTTTTCACACGGTCATTTATATCTAATACAATCCATCGAAACATTTCATATTGCAGACCTTTCTATTTATTAGAACAATAAATTAAATTTTATTTTCAAACGATGAAGTGATACTTTACTTAAAAGCTTGTCCTGTTTAAAACATCCAATTGGTGGGAAGTCATGTGCTGGCCACATAAGGCTTTTTTCCGCACTTTTTATGGTTTTTGAATTTCTTAAAACCTCTCAAAATCGTGTCTTCTAAGATAGTATTTCATTGTATGGAGCCACAGATATCAAATTTGGTTAACTAAGAGGATAATTAGAGAGAGCTACAATTTTGTTTTGCAACAGATTGCTTGATAATAATTGCACTGTTCAAAGGAAAAGTTTCAGTTTTCCCTTAATCCAAAACTGGAATCAATCGCAGCATAAAATCAAACAAAAAATTCTATTCAAACTCATTTCCTTAACTTGATGATATCTGATTTTCTTGCGTAGCAAATTCACTTCATTATTTAAGTTATTACTTAAGAATTAATTTTATTATTATTCTAAATTTATGCTACACAACGTGTATTTTATTTAATATGCTTCATTTATATTTGCTTTTTGTTTAATTTTAATTAGGGGTTTCGGTAGTTAAGATTGATACGTATTTTCCACTCGTTACTCGCAAACGCGTTGAAACACGCAATGGATTTGGGTGCTTGATTTTATATTACTTAACTTGACTCATTATTAATTTATATCACTGGATGCAGAAAAATTAGCTTTTTAATTTATGATCACTTTCACGATTCTAGCTTTAACAGATTTTAAGATACAGTCAATTATTTAACTGAATTTTACACTTTGCTTTGTGATAAGGATTGGGGGGGGGGAAGGGATTGGAAAAGTTGTTGCACTTTTTAGCTGAATTCTAAGGCTTTCCTTACGTGTTAAGGGGAATACAATAGGGATTTCTGCTAGGCGACCTTTAGATTGCCGATTTGGTCTTGCACCTGTGTCCAAATTCTTGGCATTTCTTTTGGCGAGCATGGCGATATTTGAATTTGTGTTTAGTTCAACACCTCGAAAATTTGAGATATTTTAGAGGGATGTATGCGGGGTTTGTAGTACTGAATTTTTCACCCTGTTTTAGCGGGTCTTGGCGTTATATGGTTTCCTTTCTTAACAAAAAGCCGGTGCAAGTGTCGCTATTTCTCTTTTTGGCCTGACTTTCTTCGCTTTCTTTCCTTCGTGCCTTAAGCACGTTTTTGCGCAGCTTCGAAGAATGTTCTTCGTATAGTAGTGGGGCTTATGGCTCCCTTTTTTTGAAGTATATACCATCAATAAAATCTTCGTTTACTTGCCTCCTCGGAGGTTGTTTCCATCGGTATGAAATGTATGACACTTGGAACTGGGCCACCATAAACGTCTACTGTTACCAACTACCAGCTGATGTTCCCATCCATATTAGTGAGGATCCTGATGATTTGTCTTCGAGTTTCCACGAATAATTGCTTCTACGAATAATTTCCTTCGTGATATGGTATAAGAGTTCTTCCCCTTTGAGTCCAGTATTCCTGGTTTAGCTGATACTTCGAAGAAGATTTCTACGGCTCCATGTTAGATCAACAATTTCTTCATCTGATTTTTTGAGAGATTTTCAAGGCTTCAGGAAGATTGCTGTGTTTTCATCATGAGACAAGTTCTCTTTTTGTCGTTTCCTTTCATAACTGGGTTAATCTTAATTAAAAGGGAAAAAGTATATAGTATTATCTTAATCGTAAATTACTTCCAACTTGTTAGAATAAAGTGTTAGAAGGGTTCTCCCTATTTTTTAAAAAAATTTGTAAATTATACTGGCTTAATTTTTTTAATGATTTTGCTTCAATATTTGAGTTGTTGAGATATTGGAAATTTTGTTTTATTTGGTGAATTGAAAAGTGCAGAGTTAAAGTAAATAGTAAAACTCTACTTGCTGAGTTAAAGTAAAATTGAAAAATTGAAATAGAATTTCTCTATTATGTTTATATTCTAAATCTTCTTAAGAGGGATTGTTCTGTAGACCCTGTTAATTGAATACAAAATATTAGAAAACTTTTTCTTTATTTGATGAGCTAAAATAAGATATCTAAATTTAAGGATTTTATCTTGTAGTATTCTTTTATCCCCTGTGAAATAAAAAAGAAGGTAATTTTAAGTTGTTAGGAATAACAGTATTCCTTTTAATTTTCTGTGCAATAAGATAAATTTTAACTTTGTTCTGAATAATAGAAATTTTGTATTTTCTGTGCAATAATGAGGTGCAAAGAATATAATTTTTAAAGAATATATATATATTTAGCTTTGTTTTAAGATTTAAATTGTTAGAGATAAAATAGTTATGTTGGATTAATAGATAGTTACTTAAATTCTGAAGGTGTTTATTCTTTTTATGTAATTACTGAATTGTTAGAACAAAAATGTTTCGCGGTCAATGTTAGAATTTGCTTAGATTATTTTCACTGTCCGGAGGGTTGAAGTATTCTTTTTAATTATTTAATCGATATTGATTATCATAATTTTGATCTGCTGGAAAAATAAATGCTAAGATTTTTCTTAAAAGTTAATACTGATTATTGTATTTTCTTTTTGTTATGTTTAGTTCCATTGTTTCACTAGCATCAAGGTTCATGGGTTATTACAGTAAAATGAATCACAACGCAATTTTTTTTGGTCGGATTGTAGGTTGAGGCAAAATTGTTAAATTTGTTTTGCTGTGTTCTTCTCTAGAGACATAACACAGTGATTTCCATTCCTTATCCACTACTTTCCTGAGTCCACCCATCGTGATGTGTAGGCGCTTGCAAAGAGTTCTTTTCGACAGAACAAAGGCACAAAAATCCTTAGGAGAAACACCAGGATATTTTGCAGGAATATGCTGAAACGTTACATATGCATTACCTGTATCAGTCTTTATTTTTTCAAGTAATGAAGTGGTACTTTTCGAAGTCTTACTCAATTATTTGTCTGAAATAAGTTTCACTCTTTAAAAATCATTATAATAAGAAAATGGAATTCCTTCTGCAAACATCGGACACAAAAGAATTTCTCTTGATGAGTATGTTGAGTTAATTTTAACTCTCCTCCCCTCTTCTTATTTTAAATTTCCCATTGTACAGAATGCTGTGACACTCACAAACCAATTATTAAACTTTTTCTGCACTGACAAAACCAGAATTGCACATTTTTTTTCTCTTCGTTTTCGATATGAAATACACCTATTTCTGTTGTTGTCATTTGGGTAAACCCATGTTTCATCAAGAGTCACAATGCCTTTCCACTTATCTTCTACTGCAGAGTCTACTGCAAGTCTAGAAGCCGCATGCCTAGGTGAAAATTGGTGAACATTACGTTTTTTTAGCTTTTTTAAGATATATATCTTGATTTATAATCTTTGAATCGTTGCAGATGTATTTAAAAACTCTGCAATTGATTTTTTGTATTTCTGATTTAGTGATTTTATTGATTTAACTTTAGGAAGAAGAGAAATAATATTTACTTTTCCTGGTATTCGCTTAGGGTCTTCTTTTCCTACAGAAGTAACGATTGACGGATTTTCCTGTTCCAATTAATAATGTTGCTTATTTTGCACTTCGAAAATATAATGCTTTACATTTTACAATATTTTTAATTACGAAATAGGAATACTTCTCTTCGGAAAGCATAGAAACATATCCTTCAATCCACAGCTTGTTTATATGCGAAATTTTGGAAGAAGACTGAATTTAAAAGAAGCAGACGATATTTCTCATCTCAAATAATAAGCTGTTGTCAGAAATGTTTATTCCAAGACATTAGATTTTTTTCAATTCTTTATCGAAATCTTTCTAGAGATGTGTAAAGGCCCTCTGCAGTTAGAAATTAAAATGAAATAAAAATTTGTAATTCTACTGGCTTTCAGCATTTTAGTTTCCTAACCCAAAACAAGTAAAATTTCTAGAAATGTTTTTAAGCAATGAAAGCAAAAGAATTTTTTCATATATCTGAAAATATTCAGTCAATTAACAAATTGTGCTTACTTCATTGCCATCTGATAATGCTGGAGAGCTTCTTCATATCTGTTGAGAGATTCAAATACTTGACCCATGTTGTTATAAAGTTTTCCATTGTGCTGGTTAACTGACAGAGCTGAACGGTACAGGGTGTACTCAGACTGCCTGAATAACAAAAAGATTCTTAGATCAAATTATAAAGGGCGATTCAAAACCAAATACCATCATAATTGAAAAAAATGTATCTGTAATAATAATAAGAAGTAAGAAAATTTGAAATGATTCCGGTTTTAAGTCAGACCAGAGGTTTTGTTAATGTTTTTTGTGCTCAAGCTGTTCATCAGAATTACCAATCTGTTCTTCGACGCACTTCTGCTAATACAACATTTTTTGTCCTCTTAACATCATTATGAGGCATCGCTTTCTTCTCATTTACGTCTCATTAAACTCAACAGCCAAACTGCAAAGTATTTAAAAACAGCATGTCTTTAGAATTCTTGATACAGGGTTAGGAGTTGTCGTACGTTTATTTGATATTCGCTGTATTATTTCTTTAAAACCTAGCCGCTCGAACGGATAGCTGCTTAAAAGATTCGGTGAATAATGTGAATGAGAATCCATCATAATGCGTTTAGTGGACAAAAATTGTCAACCCAAAAGCAATGTGCTATACAGAGCTTTATCACACGCTGAAGGACGAATGTCTTGCTGAAATATAAACTAGGGTATTTTTGGACGCACAAGCTGTCTTAAATGTTCTAGAATAATAATTAATAATTAAGGCAAAGCAACCTTGAACTATGTGCCTAAGGAAAGGGATGTTTTGGCGGAAGACGTTTCGAGGAAAAATAATTCGTATACATGAGGTATCGCACTTTACATGGGAAAAAACCATGCTATCACTCATATGTTTACTCATTGCCAGTATCTGAACCTTTGTTGTATTACCGGTGGTCAGCGATTGTAGCCATTCGACCATTTGTGGGTTAATTATATGCTATAAGTAGACCTTATAATATTCAGAATTCATTTTAATGATCTTGGATAGAAATTCAACTTACACAGCTCAAATCACTTTGATGTTAGATATTTCTTCAGGCGATATTTTTTGGGGAAGCGAAAAACTAACTCAAACCGCTAGTAAGGTTTATTTTTATTCCCATGCAATGTTTTTTTTAATTTAAATCCTTCCTGCACTTCTGCTTTTTGTTAAATTCGCTATATATGCAAATTAATAGAGTTTAAATAAAGAGCTAGAATCTAAGCTAACCTTGTGGTCTAACACTGCAACTACCTATTCAGAATTAGATACAATGTAAGCCGGTGTTTTTCCTTGCGCAGTAAATGGGTAGCATAAGAGGCCATCTTTTGGCGCTTACTAGAAATTTCAGGATAAAATCCAGGGCTTCATTACTATCGGTATTTCCTTGGTGTAATACCACCTCTAGAATGTCATAAAACTTGCTTTTGGTGTATTTTGTGCTATAAAATTGCTGTATCGCTTGTGCGACTGCTGGTAAGTTATTTTCTCAACGTTTGTGGCTTCGCACATTTTGGCATTTTGTTGACGTGATTATTATTAGAAATTCTTAGATCTTGTTCTATAGGAGGAGAGACGGTAACTCCTTACTATGTAAAGATATTGGAATTTCTGTAGCGAGAGGCATGATAGCACTGCAAAAATATAAAACAAGTGAAGGAAAAATTGAAGACATCAGCACATATGCCAGAAAAAGACATTAAATTCCATCTGAGATTTGCCAACAATAATCAGAACATATGGGTACGGGCTACAGGAGATATGTGGTGTATGCAGTATAAAAATGGAACCCCAGTGCACAAAATGGCAGTGCACAATTTGCAGTGTTGGACTGTGCCTGAATAATAAGATGAACTGTCTTCTACTATTTCTGTCATAAAAAATAAATCAATACGTATATTGTTGTTCAGTTTGTTAGCTAATCTAAACTGGTATTTCATTTTTGTAACTGATTAGTTTTTAATTTTAAGTGGTTCCCTATTTAAATTGGTATTAATCTGTTTTGAATTTATTGATTGGTTTCAAGTTTTTCTTTGGAATTTTTTATATGAATTGTAATTGTTGTTTTTTATACGAATTTGGTGATTTATAATAATTAATCTTTTTCAAATTTCAAGGAGAAAAGCATAATATGTTTAATTTCTTTTATGGAAAACTTAACTCTTAGTAAGTTTTGTTTGGCTTTATGCTTAAATTAATTAATTGATGGTTGGTAAGGGTTATTAATTGATGGTTAATGCCTTTCTTTCTACAAATTTTAAATTTTTATGTTGCAGTTAATGATCTTTAAACTTAATTGTTTTGTTAAATTTAATTTGCTTTAAAGTTTCCTCTCCTTCATGTAAAGTTAACGAATCTTTAGCTTCTGAATCAGCTGGTATTTCAACAACTTGTAGGTATGATTAAAGAAAATTCATGCAATTGTAAAGAATTAGGCCTTTGAATAAGAAAATGTAAAAGTATTCCAAAAAGGACTGTGTCTGAATTCCAGAATTTGTCTGAAATATTCTTATTATCCTTCATGTTGTTTGGGTTAGTGGTTCGAAGGGGAGACTTTTTTGTCTGAAATATTTTTATCATCCTTCATGTTGTTTGGGTTAGTGGTTCGAAAAGGGGAGACCTTCGCTTCAGGGTGACATTTTCGATGTAGTAGAATGTGGAACATCTTACGCCTATGAGACAAATGGGGCCTGATAGCGTGGCTTAAATTTGTGTGCGTTTGCCCTGTGAACTGTGGAGGAATGGGCCGACATTTAGGGACCCTAGCTTGTGACCATGGACAAAAAGTGCTGATAGTGAAGCTAGCTGTTGGAATTTTGTTTACAGTCGGAAACTTCGAGACAAGAATGTCGATGTGCAGAGTTTCCTTCGGTTTTTGATAATGCCTAGAGACCTTCTGTTGCGGGGGGAGAAAAAGAGGTGCTTTCTGTGAAATTAGGTAGATCAGCTTTGCTTTGATTCAGAGGACATTTATAATGCCTTTCATTATCTGTGACTTAGCAAATGATCCTTCAACATTCGCTATAGTCTCAGGAATAACCAGAAATAGCATTAGGATTTTAATTATTTAAACCATTTAATGCTACTCGCAAAGATAAGCGCAGAAGAAACATGCTTTTAGTTTATATATATATATACTGCACAGAAAACAAGAATAAATCTGTAATTCGATAATTTATTATTTTAAAATTTTATTCAGTGATGCATATTTGATCCCTTCTGTAATCAAAAATAATTTCCTTCCTTGCGAGAGAAATTAAAAAGACCTCAGATTATAAATCTATGAAATCCTCAAAGGCAATCCTCAAAGGCATGTTTCTTGCCTAGTTAAAATTAAGTGTAATAAAATTCGATAGATCGCTGCATAATTTATTGAATTTTTTAAACCACAACAAGTAAGTCTCAAAGCTAAATGCGCATTTGAATAAAACGGAAATTTCAAAAATAATTTGGGACCAAAGAAAATTTCTTTCATTTTAGGTTATTGTTTAGAACTTTATATACTTTACTGAATAATTAAAAAAGTAACTAAATTTGGGATGTAATTTAAGTATAGGGAAGTATCAGTTTAATACTATCTTAATCAAATTTGACAAGTGAAATATTTGGCAAAGCCATTTAATAGGGGACCTCTCAATGCTCATATGTAATGTATGGGTAACGGTAATAACGGTACAAGTAAAGTATGAATAAATATAACGGTAACATTTATGCAAATGTTTTCAAAACAAGTACTTTCATGTTTCAGTTTCTTAAATATAGAGTCTATGAGTATGCTGTTCTGTGCAGTGTTCTTGAGAATAAGGTATACAGTATAGAGTTACTACAAAAACCATTCATTCATTTTTAAAACGTTATATAGTTAAAAGTATTACAAATATGAGTGATATTTGCAAATAACCGCAAACTCACCAAATCTGTATTGCGACTGTGAATGGTGCAGTTTACCTAAATATGTTGCAGTTCTGGTTGTTTCCACAACCGGCTACTGATTTCAGGGGTTTTGTCTTCCAACAGAAACTGCTCACTACATTATAACATTCAAGTTCGTCGATACCGGAACGATGAACAAATGCATCGCTGGGACTGTTGGTGGGGATGACTTCGCTCTGTTTCCTTGCCCCCCTCCTTCCCGGTCACCTGATTCAACACTCGTGAATTCTTTTGAAGGTATATTAAGGACCTTGTTGATGTACCCCCAACACCAACACCACTAAAAACATCAGAAGAGATCAGGGAACTGATCAGTGCTGCAATGATGACCACTGACGGGATGACGCTACGAAATGTGTGGAGTGAATTCAGTTACCATCTGGACGTGTGTCATGTGACCTACGGAGCACACACAGAACATTTATAGAGGGCCCAGGAAATTTGATGAGTTTGTGGTTATTTTCCTGTATCACTCATATTTGTACCGGTAATGCTTTTGAAAATGAATGAATTTTATATGGTAGTCCTGAACTATGAAACAGATCCCTAAGTTGTAAATGAAGGCAGGCTGAACAGCAACATTAACAATGATAACGATATACTTCCATATACATAAAGAAGAGTGGATGTGTATTTGTAATGCAAACAAATCTATAGTGTTATTCCAATGTTTATGAAATTTGGCACACTTGACCTTCAAAACAAGAGAAATGTTTACATAGGATTTCGAAAATCCACCCTACGGGCTCTACACTCAGGGCGGTTATATTAAAATAGTACCCATCTTAGGTTTACGTCGTCGTTATTGCATTCCCGATATCAATGAAAGTCATACTTACAAAGCAATTAATTCATATATATTTTTTACAAAACTATGAATGTTAGTATTTCTACATAGTTTCAATTTTGAGATATGTTACCCATCTTTGGTTCACGGCGCCCTTGTTGCTCTCTCGCTATTAGTTTCCTTACTGAAACCGTTAAATGGCGCTCTGTGAGTTTATACTTGAGAAAAGAGTAAAGTCAAAGCAGAATTTAAGTGCACTGTTTATAATTTTCTCGAATATTTGAAAAAGGGGGGAGGGATCGGCCAGAGTGAATGGTGATTTTTCAAAAATGCCGTAGGCGATAACAAAGCAAGAATCAGTTCTTATTATAACACCTTTTTAGAACAGTGTACAACTTCCCAGAATAGGGTAAAACCTTTAGAGCAGAATTTAAATGAGCTCTCTATCAGCTTTTAGAGAATGTTTCGAAAACGGGATTTTGAAAAAAGTACCTGCATCCACCTAAATGAAGCAGTCTTAACAGTATTATGAGCCACTGGACAAATCATTGTGCTTTGGCCCTTACCACAGCCACTTACAGAAAGGAAATGGATTAGCACGGGGAGCCTATGATCGTGGGATCCTCGGGTAAGTGCCCAGCAAGCCCGTGCATTGAGACGTTTCTGCTGATAAATATTGGTATTTCAACCTGGGTTCGAATCTAAGCGAACGGGCTGGCTTCAGGGTTGGTTTACCCCATGTGTAACTCGAGTACCAGCTTGAGTCCTTCAGAAAGTCCTCAAAGAAGGCATCCCTTTCCTAAGGCAGATAGTGGAGTGTTTTGCCATACTGAAATAGCCAAATTCCATGCTATCTCTGTAGAACTATAGTACTAGCATTGTTACTTTGGGAGAGGAAAGTTCATGGTATACGATAAAGTAAATTAAGACGCTTATTTGTACTAGTGTCACCAGCTGGAGATTTTGCAAAATTGATTAACGTTGCCAACCCCTTTGTTCATAGATGTACGTTTTTAATAAAGTAATTCATCTCATTATGTTTATTATTTTTGTTTCGGAGGTCCGTTCTTCATAGGTATTTTTATATGCTATGACTTTTTTTGCGTGGAGGTACTAATTATTCTATTTGAGGCAGTGGCAGCACATTGCCTTCGAACACTCAAATTACAGGATAAAAATGAAAGATAACTCTCTGACATTTTGCCAAATACCAAAAATGTGGCGCGCTGGAGATAAAAATGTTTTATTTCGAACAGTGTTGCCATATTTCACTTTCATACCGTTGAGTTTATTAAACAAAATTCGTTAAATTTGTACAAAATGTGAAATAAATCAAAAACATATTCGAGCTTCCCATGTTTAAGTGGAAAACTACACATATTAAAAATTCGCTGGCTGTAATTGCCGTAGTATTCCCACAATGTGAGGAACATAGCACGTAATACAAATACTTTATTAGTTAATTTTTTTAAATAATATATGGAGGTAATATTTGGAAAACAACAATCTGAAAATTGATTCGGGAGCAAGTGATACGAACGGAATGTGGATTTCGAGTCTTCTTCATCTCTGATGCTAATAAAAGATAATTTTTAAAACTCAAACTATGGCAAATTTCGGTTTATTTCTTATTGCTCAAATGATCATTTTCTATTTGACATAGCAGAAAATTGAATCAAATTCCATATTTCCTAAATACTCATTTGGAAATGGAACCTTTATCACTAAATTCTTTGTTTTTTTTAGAATTCCATCAGTAACTGGATGTTATCGGGAAATCCTATTAGAATAATTTAACGTCTCCAGTTTAAATGTAATCCCCCATGCCAAGCGATAATCTTAAGATGAAATGCTGTTGCATGCAAGATAGCAATTACAGAGGAGAAAACACGTAAATTTTCTGCATTGCGTGACAATTCAAGAAGAACAATCCAGACGAATGAAACGAACTTCGTAACTTTTAACAGCGGATTTTATTCATCTCTTTTTCGTTGATTACCTAGTGATTATTTCCATGCACGTAACAGATGAAGAAGGATTTAGACAATTCGTTTTTGAATATTTTGGCTGAATGATAATGTAAAAGTCCATGCATTGTTACCAGCATTGTTTCATACATTATAGGAGCAACGTTGGCATTTTATAGAATACCTAGGCATCTTATAGAATGCTTGACATTTTTCGTGAATGTATGAAATAGGATAATTCGCATTCTATGTAATACCTAGGCAGTTTATAAAACGGCGATGGTTATTTAAGCATAGAAAAAGGCTATGATAAGGCTATTAATTTAAAAGACGTGCATTTCTCAAAATTGTTGAAATGTCGTTTTGAAGAAATTATGAAAGAGGGCTATGAAAAACTTTAATTCAAATGTGTAAAGCAAAAATGAAAGGTCCCACAAAACAAAATGTATATCTTTCTTGTTATAGAAACATGAAAATCTATGGAACTGAGGAATGAATGTATTAAATGTACGGATTAAGTGTGAATGTGTTAACTGTATGAATATTCGAAATGAATCAGAGACATATTTCACATTTCCCGGTTTGCCATTTAGCATTCTACAGAATCCATAAGAAATATGTAAAGTGTTAATCGTTTCATAAATTGCCGTCTACTTTTCGGCATTTTTAGGTATTACATAGAATGTCGGCTTTCATACATTGCCAGTAACACAAGGCTTCCACCAGACTTGTTTTTGAAGATTTTGACTGAAAGGCAACATAAAAGACGAACAAACTAATTTGAAACATAGCTTACTCTATGAATGCATGAAAATATTACAGGCGTGAGAATAATAATTTAAATCATGTCATGATAGAAAATATAGCTTTTTACAACATTAAATTATAAGGTTTCATTTAGTTTCAATAACCAGTTATGTTATGTGCAAAACTTACTTTTCTGTCCTCGTTTCCCATTTTCCTGTCAGAATGTAAATTCCTACCACACGTGTATTCAAATGAGGTAGAAAGGAAATGGTATTTAAAGGAAGATTTTAGGAGGTCGAATCAGCGCGTGTTGCAGCTATTGAAGGCCACGTTGCTAATTGATTCACTTGAGAGTTGTATTCTGCAGCGTTGCGTTATTCTCGGTATTAGGCTTGTCACGCCAACCTAAAGTCAAATCCAAATTGGGCGTTCTCTGTTTCTGTAGCCGTTGGGCTAACATACTTTTTATTAGTTAAGACAAATTCATTGTTTTTTTATTTAAACCATAAATGGGCTATTCTATAAGAATAAATGGTACTTATAGAATACTTGCGAAGTTTTGTTAACTTTTATTTCAGTTAAACAAAAGGGTCCTTCATACACTTTCTCAAGCTCAGTGATTCTTCAAGACATAGCGATAAATCACTTAAAGTCTTAGAAGTTTTGAACATTTGGTGCCAATCACAAGGCATCATAAAATTAAGACAGAAAATAAAAGCAACTATATTCAATATAATTTCCCTGCTAAAAATTCCCCATAGAAACCAGTAAAATGTTTTATGGGTACCCATAAAATTCTATGGGTTTCTGTTGACTTTTACTGGTTTCTGTTGGTCTCTGTGGGTTTTTCTTACTGGTTTCAAAATGCCCTATAGAAACCAGTAAAACTTCCTACTGATACCCATAGAATTTTGTTGGTCTCTACTGACTTTTACTGGTTTCTATTGATCTCTGTGTGGGTTTATCTTATTGGTATCATCTGACACCCATACAACCAACATCAATGTCAGAACTTTCTACTGGTTTGTATTGGTTCGTATTGATTTTCACTGGTTTTCTTACTGGTATCAATATAATAGAAATAGATGCCAAATAAATCTTCTGTTGGTTTATATGGGTTTATTCTAATTTTCTAACTGACGTCAATAGACTTCTTCTAAACAATGAAATTAATACTGGTGTCAGTAAACCAAAATTCATTGGTATTCTTGTTGTCTACTGATTATTTTAAATTATTTATTTATTTACTTTTATTTCATTTATTTGGATACTGTTGAAAATAAGGTTATTTCTGGTTTGTAACCAACAGATATAAAAGTCCCTCTCGTCTCCACCTCTTCTCTAAGACTATCACTATTTCTAAGAATGAAAATATGATCTCTTTAAGACCAGAGTAAGCTGGAAACGCAGGTGATCGTTTTAGAGAGGGTTTTTACTATACATATCCTCATTTATTTGAAACTTTTGTCAGTAATCATAATAACAGTAATCATATACACCACGCACAATGAGGTCTCTCTAAGGCGACCAGCCACACATAAAAATGCATCTTTGCAAGTGGTTGCCTTAGAGAGGTGATGCTCAATACCAATATATACTTATGTTCTCAGAAATACGTTTATCTTTTAGAGGTAGTCGTTTTAGGGAGAAATTTTTCGTTTCTACGAAATGAATTTCTCTAAGGCGACCAGTTACACTTCCGGAATTTTCTTTCCTGATGATAGTCTTACAGAAGGAATGTTTCAATACCAAAATATACTTAAGTTTTCAGAAATACTGGTCTCGTCCAGAGGCGGTCATCTTAGGGAGGTGATTTCGCCACTAGTTGGTTCTCTGAATACACACTTATATATGAATATATCAACATTTCTGATATTACAAATAAATATCGGTATCAACCATCATCTCTTTAACACGACCGCGTTTAAACTATTTTTCTCCGTGTTAACGCTGACGTGAGGAAAAGAATCCCCTCCCTCGCCCGCTCTCAAAAGGAGCAAGCAATATGGCGCCGTTCTTGTGAATTAATGCAATAAATAATTTACAATATTTTACTATGTTTCACTGTTTAGATGTTTATAATGAAAAATAAAATACCAACATTGACTGTGAGTATGAAATAAGATGAAACGAAATAACAGTAAAGCCATGCATGTGTACTCGTGTCTATGCATTCAGCGAAATTTTTCGACAGTTAAATAGTTCTGAAATGGATTTTCTGTGCATGAAATTGATTTTATATCTTTATTTTTATCCTAAAAAGCTTTGTGCTTAAAGTCTGAAAAGTGTTAATTTTAAACTTGATAATTTGGCTCAGTGTGTTTACACTAGATGAACATTGCATTCTGCTAAAACTGTATTTTTGAAAATTTGTTTTTTGATTATAATTTAGAAATACTTTTTAAAGCTTGTTCATGTAGATCTTTATCATTTGAATATTATGTACTAATAAATTTGAGCATACCTTACTTAAGAGATCTTGCATGATTCAATTTTCAATTTTTCGACTAATGTGATGTGGTTGAGCAGAAGGAATATATTTTTATGTCTTAAATGTACTCATTATACTTCGTAAACAAAAAAGGTAAGTTTTTTTAAATGAAGTAAACATTGAAATATGTAATGTGTGTATTAGTTATTGAATAAGGTAGGGGCAAGACATGCAAGCCAAGGAATCTGTTTTGCATTACTAAAATTGTGTAAAAATTTAGAGGATCATAGTAGCTTACATTTTTTTGGTCTATATTTCTGTACAAGTATGAGGCTAATCAAACATTTTTATGCATATTTTAATTTTCATCATTATTAATTTCCTGAAGAAAATTTCAAAATTTTTTTCATAAATTGCTTTTGGAATAGAGTTGTGAATAATTAATAGAGTTTATATAATATTAAATGTGCTAGTCTTGGAAATATAAAATATGAGTTATTTATTGGAAAAAAATTGCATTAAGTGAAACCTCATGTAGTGGTTAATTTCTTAGATGTCCATCTCTGACAGTGACATATTTTTCAGGAACATAATTAAATAACAGTACTTAAAATCACTGTTAGTTTTGAAAGGCTACAAGAAGTTGGCATATATCTGGAATTGTGGAGTAATTTTTACGTGGATATGAGTTTTGCATAAGTAATTGAAAGGTTTTACAAGACAGTTAAAACCAAAGCTTTTCAAATCATGAGTCTTGTATGGGCATTGTTTTAGCATTGCTTTCAAATATAGTTAGAGTAATATTTAAGCATTATTTTCTTTTATTAGTTATACTGCGGAAATGGTCGTTAGAATTTTCTGCATTAAATTTTTCTGGTTGTATAGATATTAACGTAAAAACTGTTTGTAAACAAATGTAACTATATGTGCTATATCTGCTTAATTACGATGACAGTAATTTTAAATGTGTGTGCAGAAGATTTATTTATATTGCTGTGTAGAAGATTTATTTATATTGCTAAATGCTGCACTATATAAATTTCATTTGGCAGTCTAAATACAGGAAATGCTCAGCACGAAGTGGTATTTTTATAGTATATAATCTACGGTCAATAGCAATAGCTATCTTTTCAGTACTTTAAATTTTACTTTTTAATTTTACCCTTTAGAAATTTTACAGCTCAAAATAATATTTCTATACAGTTTTTAAAGTACTTTTTTTCTGCAATAGAAATGTAAATAACTTATAAACACCGACTTAAATTTATTCCAATAATGCATCACTTTAATTAAATTTATGTCCCTTGGAAATGATATACGAAATACCTTTAGTAGTAATAAATTATTGTAGGATCGGTACTTACTATTCTAGGAGTATAATGTCTGTAAATTTACTTGAGAGATGGTTGTCTAGGGGTTTTCAATAATTCACCCCATTTATGGAAAACTCGAAGATTTAATGGACACATGAATAGTTGCTACAAACTACAAAGTGATTACATTCATAGAAGGAAATAGATGAGATTAT
>KK114125.1:30518-54653 GCA_000611955.2 Stegodyphus mimosarum | reverse complement strand
GATTCTATGATTTTTTGCTCTGTATCCTTCAGCTGTTGTTCATGAATTTCTTCTGCACTTCTGGTTGGCATGTTGATAGTTGTCATACAAACTTCACATGATTCTCCTTCATGGTTGCACACAGGACGTGACAACATATCAGCTACAAAATTAGCTCTTCCAGGAATGTATTCCATCTTCAAATTATAAGACTGTAATTGCATTGCCCACCTAGCAAGTCTGCCCGTGGGTGACTTTAAGCTTAAAATCCATTTCAACGGTTGGTGATCTAAGGCCACAGTAATCTCTTGACCATCGATGTAGCCACGGAATTTATTCAAAGCCCATACAACAGCAAGGGCTTCTCTTTCTGTTGTAGAGTAATTTCTTTCGGCTGCGGACAACAAACGGCTAGCATATTCTATTGGATGTTCCTCTGAACCTTTTCCCTGTAATAGCACAGCACCCAAAGCGTAATTACTAGCATCCGTCCGAATAATGTAAGGCTTTGTTGCATCATTTTGCTTTAAGATGGGAGGGCTAACAAGAAGTCGTTTTAATGTCTGGAAAGAATTTTCTTCCTCTGGTCCCCATGTCCAGCTTACGTTCTTCTTTGTTAGATTGCTTAGAGGTCTAGCTATTTCTGAAAATTTCGGTATGAATCTTCTATACCAGGAACAGGTCTGCAAGAAAGACTGCACTTGTTTCACGTTTCTCGGAGCAGAGGTCTTCTCTGGATCAACTTCTACTCCTTCACTAGTAATCCTGTGACCAAGATATTTTACTTTACTGCAAGCAAAATTGCATTTCTCACGATTTGCATTAAGTTTAAATTGCAACAATCTCTCGAAAACCGCTTCTAGATCAGCTATATGTTTTTCAAAAGTCTCTGACAGTATTATAATATCATCTAAGTAAGAAAGAACAAGCATATCCTTTAAGCCGCTTCGGAATTTATCAATTAATCTCTGAAAAGTGGCGGGAGCAGTCTTCAGTCCGAAAGGCATTCGAACGAACCGGAAAGTTCCAAAAGGGCAAACAAATGCTGTTTTGTCTCTGTCTGTTGGACAAACGCTGACTTGATGGTAGCCAGACCGTAAATCAATGGTTGTCATATATGGTGTATGTTTAGCAGCATGCAGTAAGTCATCCATCCTAGGTAATGGATATGAGTCTGATATTGTAACAGCATTCAGTCCTCGGTAATCAACGCAAAGTCGAACTTTTCCGTTTGGTTTGGGCACAAGAACCACTGGCGCAGCATATGGAGACTCACATTCTTCTATTATTTTCCTTTCCAGCAGATCGTCAATCTCCTTCTTTAAAATCTCCTTCTTGGCTGGAGGCATCCGGTATGGAGGTACTGAAACTGGAGGATTATTCCCGGTATTTATGTGGTGTTCAATATAAGGAGTTGCTTCTCCCCCTTGTTGGAACACAGTCTCATATTTCGTTAACAGAGCATTGAGTTTTTCCCTTTGGTTTTCAGTTAGATGTCTTCCTTCATTTTCTCTTAATCGCATTGTATTGACTTCTGCACTTTGTGGAAGTTCGGATAGTTTAAAAATGTCCTCACTGAAGCTAAATTTCTGTTTAGGATTGTCATGGAAATACCATCTATTATTTGGAAGGTCTAAAACAATTCCAGCACAACGCAGAAATTCAGTTCCTAAAAGCGTTCTGTTATCTTTTGCGGTAGGTAACGCAAATAAAGTTATGGGAAAAGATCGTCCTTCAATTTCTATATCTACTTGGGTCTTATAAACTTCTGTTTCCTTCTGTAGACCATCGGCGAGGGTAACATTCATACTAGTTTTAACAAATTTTATTCCTCTTTCTCTCAAAAGACGATACAATGTTTCTCCCGCTATAGTGTGACTGGCTCCAGTGTCAGCACACACAATTCCGGTTAACCCATTTATTTTTACTTTCAAAAGAGTCGTCTGGTGTTCCTCGACAGAGAATGTCCGAAGGTGTATAGTTTTAAAATCAGCTTCTGCTTTCTTGGAAGGAGGGGAGCAGACGGGGCATTTAGCCTTAATAAAGCCTGACTTCCCACATCCATAGCAACTAACAGGTGGTTGATCATAATTTTTTACATTACCTCTTGATGAGGCTTTCTTTGTAGGATGAGGGTTACCTCCATAATTTTTGGGACCATCTCGTTGTTGGAACTTAGGGGTCTCCTTACTAACGTTTTTATTTCGTACATGTCTAACTTCTTCATAAATATCTAATTTGTCAACAAGCTGAAGTGGGTTGTTCCATTCACTCCAGTTATCCAAAAAATGTTCTTTATAATCTGGAGGGGCTTTCTTCTTAATCTGATCTGCGAGTATCAAATTCTTTAACTGCTCAAACGTCGTGACTTTTGATTCCTTAAGCCATCCATCAAAATAGTTTTGTAAATCAAAATAAAAGTCTCTCCAGGTGTTTTCGGGATTTTTCTTATGTTGGGTAAACAATATCCTAAATTTCTCAGCACTCAATTTGAAGCGCTTTAAGAGAATTTGTTTAATTTTCTGATAGTCCTGAGCATCATCAGAAGATTCTTTTGCAATTAATTTTGCAACATCAGTTGGCAGAAGACCAACAAGATAGATGACCCAATTTGAAACTGGTACCTTCAGAAGGGTTAATTGCCTCTCAAACAAATCCAGAAACAAACTCATATCGGAAGTTTTAGGATCAAAATTAGGAATTAACTTGTTCAATTCTAATTTAGGCATTTCTGCGTTTGCAGAAGAAGATACCTTTTGAGACTCCAAACTACTAGCAGTAATACTAGATTGTAATTTTAATTTCTCCAACTCAAACAAACGTTCATTTTCTTTCTCTCTCTCAGCACGCTGTGCTGTTTCCATTTCTTTCCTATCGTTTATGATGCGGTTCAAACATTCTTTTGTAAATTCCGCGTCATATGTGGGACTAGTGATTATAGCATTACTTATTTCAGGAATTCTAAAATTTTCCTCTATCACTACACCTAGTGTTTCCGCTAATTCAATTAAATCGTGCTTCTTTCCTTTTGCTAAATAAGCCATGCTTAAATGAAAGTGGACAAATTTCCCCAAACTGTATACCTGTAACTTTTAGTAAGCTAACATATATAGGTTTTAAAATACTTTAAATGCATTTAATACACATCAAATATACATATTCAAAAGCAAAACATGAAATGAAGTAATTACTCATGTTACATTACTTGCTGCTCATTGCATGAAATAGCATATATAATACCAATTCTCAGAACATAAACTGCTATAGAACACTTTCAGTAATTTAAATTCATGCAAAACGTAGCAACTTTCAACTATATATTTCAATACTTTTGTATTTTCAAAACAAAACTAAGAATTCTTTACTTCGTATTTACTATATTTGACATTTATTTTCAATGCTTCATATCGAAACTTGCATAGAACAAAATACTTGAACTTTATAGGAAATATTCATGCACATATTATTTTTTTTTAAAAGAATATGCCAAAGTAGTAGGTGCTACTACTAAATTCTTCATTTAAATTTCAGCAATACTTCAGAATTATTTAAAACATCAAATGCTTCAATTTTCAGCAATACTTCACAATTACTTAAAATTTCAAATGCTTCAATTTTCAGTAATACTTCAAAATTACTTAAAATTGTAAATACTTCAAACTCTTTCGGTAATAAAGGAACTGGTGTGCAACAGAATTCATACAATATGATCAGGATGATCGCACTTCATCTAAAAGCAATTCAACAGAATATTTAACTGATTCGGATAATCAGCGAAAACTAAATTAGGTCACTGTAATTAGAATTCTTCGTATTTGCTTGATCCGGACGATCAGCGAAAACGAAATTAGGTCAAGGCGACCGCAATTTTTATTTTTCCTTTAGTTCCGATAGAAATAATCAAACATTAAAGTTTACTTATCTTTAATATATCCATCGGCTATCTGTCATCAGTTTTGGTTCTGAAGTATCCATATGGGGAATTTTCGGCCCGTAGTTGGGCTGCCAGATTTTTTAACACATACACATATATACTTATTCTTATTCATTATAGAGTAATCTCGGGGCTTTAATATATATAATGAAGACCATTAAGTACGACGAACACTAATTTATTAATGATTTAACACATAAGAATGAAATTAAATGTAAGAGCGTTTTAAGTTACATAGCTCGCTCTGAGCTTTCCAAATCCTCCACTAACGTTCGTTAAGTCACATGACTGTAAGAAAAAGAAATGTTTATAGTTTTGTGAATCGCGCATCACGTGACCGAAAAGCAGATGCGCGATTTTAAGGATGAGTCACTCCATCTGTTACAGATGTAGTTTTTAACTGATGTGCTTATTTTTTACATTATTTTCATTAGTAATTAAATAATTAAATGCTGTTAAGTTGAGTTTTTATACCAATGTTTTTTAAACGTAAAAAATAATAAGGTTTTTAATTTATGTGAAATGTAATTACAGGACACCTGCCCTCAGTGAGGATTCTGAATCAGTTTTGGGTATCCCTTTGGAATATATTACAGCAACAGAGCACAGTGATGGAAACTATGTTACAATATCAATACCAGAAGACAGTGTGCCTTGTGATTCTGAGGCATTAAAGGCTTCAGAACCTGGGACTTCTTTTACTTTAAATCCTCAAAATATACTTGTTTATTCACCACTACCAAAAACTGAATATGAAGATCCATTGCTGACTGAATCCTTACAGACTCCCGAAATACCTACTATTCACATAGAAGATACTCCCGAAAGTGCGCTTCCAAAGGAATCTACAGAAGAAATAGTAAAACAAACTGAAAATGACCTACCTTCTCAACAAAATACAGCAAATAATGAACATAATTATCAGTTAGCTGTTTCTGAACATAATTATCAGTTAGATACTTCAAATGCAGTGAAATCTTCATTAACAAGGTAAGTATACTAAATATTACAAAATAATTCTTCTAAATTTATTGATTTGGGTGTTTTTTAATATTTTATCCTTATTTTGCTATAGTATCTCATTAAATTATTGTATAACTCTTTAGTTTAATAATTTCAAGTCAGTGTTTCTTTATAGTAAATAGAGGGTTGAGCGTTAAAGAAACCAATAATAAAACAGAGGAGTGGCTGTAATAGGACTAGTTTATGAAAGATTAAACAAAAACCTTTAGCTGTTTTAACTTCTGTAGGAAGCTGTTAGCAAAAATGCAAATTTATTAATGCCAGTACTGATTTTGAATGCACTTATAGACATATTGATGACATTATTACTTTCAACAATTGTAATCTCATCGAAAATAAAGCAACTACCCAAACTGTCTAAAACTTAATAAGACCAATAAAAAACAAATAGAAATAGTTTATCTTGATCTGAATATTTGTAATCTAACAGAAATTAAACTTTTTGATAAAAGAAAAGATTTTAATTTTTCTAATAATAAACTTATGATGTTAGGAACTCCAATATATCTAAAAGCGTTATTGCAAATACTATTATTAACCAAATTAGCAGAATTAAAAAAGTTTGCACTAAACACAAAAAGAAATTCTAATTCTCTACCAAAATTTTAAAAGCAAATTAAATTCCTTTAATTAATAGTCCATTAAAGCAATCTGGAGTAGTCTATAATACTTTTTATGTGAAGGAGAGTTGAGAAGAGGATGTTTTAAAGAGTTCATAGGATTTTATTAATTTATTTTTTATTTTTACACCCTTGATTACTATTCTATTATTAATCAAGGCCCTTATATATTCAAAGTCGTCATGATAAACCCATGACATGAAGACTCTTTACTTTTCTAACAGTAGTTCTTTTACTTCCTTTTTTAACCTTTTTCTGTAATTATTTTAGTATTTTAGTTTCACCAATGAAGCCAATAATGGCAAACCTATACGTCACTACTGTAACGATCTTCATAGTTTCGAAATGAATGTGCTTGAAGTTCGAAATGAATGTGCTTTCTAATGAAAGTGCTTGAAGTTTTTAATTGCTTCTTGTGAGTTTCAGTTAAATCTTTTCACTAAAATTTTATAATTTCACTTATGTTTTAAATTCTTTGGATTATATTATTTAAAATATGCTATATATTTAAAGGTAAAATTTTGATTTGAATTTTTCACTGAAGTATTTTATTATTTCATTTACGTCTTTATTCTATAACTAGAATTCTCTTTATTTAAGGTACAAGATTCTAATTAGAATTTACTTTTTTCCCATTTGCAAGAATTTTTGGTTAAATAGTTAACCCCTTGAGGAACGAAGCACAGCCACGGGACCAAACCCCGGAAATGGAATGTCGCCGCCGGCCCTCCCATTTTCAGCAGTTAAGCAGCTACTTTTACAAAAAAAATTCATATAAAATCAGCATTTTAATATAATGACCGATTTTTGAAATTACATACTTAATATTCTAATTATTAATATGTATTAATATGAAGAATATCACACTAATAGGAATAAATGAAACACGTGAAATACTAAAATTATAACTAAAGCATGAAAAGAAATACTATACACATAAAAACAAAATTACAAATACAAACGTGAAAGAAAATTGAGCAATAATTATCTATATGTAATTAAATTCCAAATTTATAATTACCGTAATTTCCGGAAGAAACGCCACAGCGCTTACGTGTTTAAAGCTTAAATTTTCAGTGGGTGCGGCGTTTAGGTGCACTAAAAATATTTCCTATGATGGTCATTGTACATAGTTTGAATAACCTTGTCATTGTACATAGTTTGAATGGCCTTCATTGTGTATAGACTGGTCCTGTTCCCATACAAAAGACCACTCAGTTGCTTTTTGCAAACTTTATTTTGTTTACATTCTTTCTCTTGAATGGACCTACATGCCTTAGTCACCCTAAACAACAAGATCTCAGAACAATAACATTCTTCCCCCTTTCAAATCAGCATTCTCATCAGTTTGAATAGACTCTCTCCTCTGCCATTTGATGAATCTTCCAGGACGCATATAAGCATTCTGTACCGCGCCACGTGCA
Source organism: Stegodyphus mimosarum (assembly GCA_000611955.2). Taxonomy (NCBI): domain Eukaryota; kingdom Metazoa; phylum Arthropoda; class Arachnida; order Araneae; family Eresidae; genus Stegodyphus; species Stegodyphus mimosarum. The sequence continues at coordinate 47,673 of KK114125.1, read as the reverse complement.
TAGGGAAAAATCTGTACTTCCGATTGGTTGGCGTAATGACGTTTAGGCGGGGTTTGTTTTCGCTGAATAACGTACATAAGTGACACAGAAGAGTGAAAATTATCGTTTTCTTCTCTCTCTCTCTCTTTTTTTTTTTAATGAATAAAAAAACAAAAAAAAAAAAAAAAAGCTTCACTGCACATGGCTTCTCTTTTCATGGAATAATAAAATTATAAAATCTTTGTTAATATCAGATGTGATCTTATATTAAGGGCTTAGATTATATAAGTAGGTGAATGAATTTAGTACGAAAACCAAAACAGGACGATCTCGATCCAAATGTAAAGGCATTGTGTGATAGTAAAAAAGTATATTATTTCTATTGCAATTTTGTTGCATTCTGTTTCTTTCACATTGCAGAAAATATTTCCTTTGCAATTATTATGTTATTTCTATGTTAATGTCCATGCCATTCTAATATATCTGTTGCTTTAACTGAAGAAAAAATGTGCATTCAGTACTGTCGCTGAATTTAATACACGTGTACAAGAAAAGAAACTTTCTTCTCCGACAAACACTATTTTTATGCAAAGGTACAAACAAATGTTACACGTTAAAAAATGGGCAATAAAGTAATATTATTCAATTTAAAACGTATCTCTATTCTAAATCTATATTAGTCTGACTTCAAAAATAAATTTTACTTTTTCAGACTGATTATAAATATTGTGAATTTGTTGTGTACTTGTGTAATGTTAGCTCCCAATGTCCTTTTTGCTATTTCCGAAAATTAACTTGTCTCATGGTTTCGCAGACTGCATCATCAGCTAATAGATATACAATAAACACGAAATAATTAATTAATAATCACAACACCATTAATATGAAGAGCTCTAAATTAAAAATAGATTTATTAAAAATCTCTGCACTTAATACACATTTGCGGAGTTAGCACAAGAAGAAATAACACCTTTTTCTCTCTAGGAAAAGCAATCACTACATTTTTTATATTAACAACACTACAATGTTGTAAAAAGTGTAATCTCATAGCAACAGAAGTATAAGGCACGTAATAATCTTTTCGGTACTGCTATCAAAATGTAAACAAACGGTATGGAGATGTACTCTCGAGCCCAAGCAAAGTCAAGGCGTTCCTAAGCGTAGAGGAAATGATGTCATCAGAAGCCATATCCAATCATAGAGCTGTAATGTATATAACAGGTTTATGTATCCAATCGCGATTACAGATTTTTCCCTATGTGCGTGGTGCGGTACAGAATGCTTATATGCTTCCAGGACCCATCCTTTCCCCACCCCTGCCTTTTCTGCAATTTTTTTCAAAGGTAGACATGACTCCACCTGCCTCGCAATAACGAACTCTTGACGTATTTCCCCTTCAGCATGAATCAATTTTTCATGGCATTCTGCCAGATACAGATCCCATCAGTTTGGATACAAGTACTTGTTGGATAGTTTTTAAGTAAGAAGGGAGCGGAAAATTTTTGAAAATGGCACCTAAACGGCACAGAAGCTATACTGCTGGTTTTAAGCTTAATGTAATTTCACGTGCTGAACAAATTGGAAATAGAGCAGCAGCTCGAGAGTTTGAAGTGGACAAGAGATGTATTCGATGTTGGAGAACTGAAAAAGAAGAACTTAAAAACATGCCACAACAGAAACGAGCCAAAAGAAGTGGTACTGTAAGGCGGCTGAATCTAGAGGACGATCTTGCAGACTTTATAAAGGAGAAACGAGGAAAGGGAATGGCAGTTTCGACTGTAAAAATTCACTTTCAAGCAAAATTTATAGCAAAACAAATGAACATAAATTATTTCAAAGGAGGGCCTTGCTGGTGTAGCAGATTTATGAAAAGAAAAAATATTTCTGTGCGTACTAGAACAACAGTCGGGCAACAATTACCAATGGACTGGCAGGATAAAAAAGCATCTTTTCTAAAATATGTGACATATATTATTGATAAAAAAAAAACTTTTTCGGTCACAGATAATAAATATGGATGAAACACCGTTAGCTTTAGACTCTCCTGCAAACAGAACTATTGATGAAACTGGTGCAAAAACTGTATATGTGCTTACGGGGCATGAAAGAACATCATTTACATGTGTGTTAGCTTGTGCCGCAAGCGGTGACAAGCTAAAGCCGATGATCATTTTTAAACGAAAAACTATTTCGAAGGGAGATTTTCCTAATGACGTAATTATTTGTGCAAACAAGGACGGCTGGATGTGCGATACAATTATGCATGAGTGGTTACAAAAAGTTTGGCAGTGTCGTAAGGGATCTTTTTACCAACCAAAAGGGTTATTGATAATGAATTCCATGCACGCTCATTTACTTGAGTCGGTGAAAACCAGATGTCAAAAATTGTCTAAGACCGTAGCAATAATTCCTGGTGGTTTGACAAAAATCTTACAACCATTAGATTTGTCAGGTAATAAATCCTTCAAAGCTGAAGTCTGAAAGCGGTGGGAGTGTTGGATGAGTGAAGGATTGCATACGTATACCAAAAGCGGTAAAATGCGTAGAGCATCTTATGAAGAAGTTGCAAAGTGGGTAGTAAGTGCGTGGAAATTCGGTAAAATCATTGTCAATAGTAACAGGGTTCAAAGAAGCTGAAATTATATCCTTAGATAAAGAAACTGTAAACCAAGAGGATGAATGTGACGATCTGGAAGACTTAGATCAAGATTTACTAAATCTTTTTAATTCGGATAGTGAGGAATCAGATTTTGATGGCTTCATATGATGTATAGGTTGTTGTAATACCTTTTGTAAGTAAAATTTAAAATTTCCTTTTGTCGTCCAAATTTAATATTTCGTTGTTGCAACATTTTTTTATAATATAGTCTGAGTATTACAAATATGGACTTCTTTAGTGGGTAAATATAAGTATATTCGTGAATGTAAATATATTTTCAACATTTCTTACCTTTATTTTTGAGTTATGGTTTCATTTCATGCATTTTTCTTAACTGATATGTCATATATCAGGACATAGGTTGAGATTTTGCATCTATACGGCCCACGACGATGTCACGCACAATTTAATCTATTGCGGCGTTTCTGTGTAATTTTAATTTTTTTCCTGCCATTTTTCTCGAGTGCGGCATTTACGCTGATGCGGCCTTTCTTCCAGAAATTACGGTATGTTGTGTGTGATATAATTCAAAATGCGAATCGGTGCACAGGACAATGGCAGCTTTTTTTGCTGAGCAACTAAGATGCATCAAGCATTGGAAAAGTTGATCTTTTCCCTTCTGTAATAATGCTGTAAAGTTATTTTCAATTAACCAAGAAAGTTTATGTTAAGTTTTAAAATAAATATAAAAAAAGAATAAAAAATATAAAAAGGACAACTAGTCTTGAGTTTTTCAATCACGTAAAATGGGTGACATTACACCGCTATAGAGTCAGCTAGATGCCTCTTTCCACACTCTTCTACCCTTCCCCCCCTCAAAAAAAGAAGAAAAAAACATTGAGCTGGATGCATTTCCCCATATTCTAATAACGAAAATCGCAAAGCATAAAAACAAAATAACAAAATTCCTAACTAAATAAACAAATATGCCAGTGTCCCTTTAACTTAAAGAGCTGTAATTTGTAGTTTTCTTGCACCAGTAAACCTATCAAAGCCAGAAGCACAAAACAGAAACCGATGCTCATACATAAAGGTCAAAAGGCACATGACTTGACCAATGTGAAACCATTACCATTTAGCACCATCTACTGGCATTAAAAAAAAAAAAAGCATACATTCCATTTTTAAGTTATGTATACTCGACGCTGGGCTGGTAAGAGTGGAATTGTTGCATCCGCAACGCTGGTCCTGAACAGGTTAAAATGCATTGAAATGGTGTTCATTGGCTAATTTTGGTTACAGAAAAGCAAGGATTTTTGTAGAAGAGAAATTTCAGTGTTCCTCCTCCTGATGAAGTGGCATTGAAATGCCTCTTCTATTATGTTCATTTTTATGTAAATTTCTTTTTTTAATTTGGATATTGCTTGTTTGAAAAATTTTGGTTTTAACATTACAAAATTCTTTATTACATTTATAAGATTTTTTGAAATTTATTAATTATGAATTTCAATTTTTGGTCTTTGTGAAAAATAGTTCTAAATTTCTTTGTCCTTACTGATAATTTTTCAGCAGCTTAATGCGCAAAAATACTAGGCATGTTTATATTTTGTTTTTAAAAAATTGTTTTGTGTGTGTATATGTATATAGACATACATGCCATGTATGCTGAAAGCTAATGAAGAATCTTAAGAAAAGAACTGTGTGCCTTTAGTAGAACTTTTGAAATTTATATACAGAAATAAGATTTTCTATGAATTTTTTATTTATATTGTATGAAAATTTTTGTTAATTTCTGTAACCCTATATGATTTTATATAAATCATGTAATTCTAAAAACTTAAACTAAAATTTGAAGAATCTAATTCTATTCAAAGTAAGTTTTTTAATGAGCTCCAGTACTAAATTGGAATTCTTGCATATAAATTAAGTAATTAGAACTGATAGCTGAGATGAGCTGATTTGAACTGAAGATTGTGTGTATTCTCAAACGTACTTATTATTATTATTGTAGTAATAATAGTATGATAAGAAATTTCATATTATTTGTCATAACTAGCAGAGTAGAATTAACAGAAACTTTATGGAGGAAAAAATGCAGAAGTATCAGTACAAATTTTTGTGTGTTAGTTTTGATATTTTTTGGTCTTAACTCTCCTGTTTTTGTAATTTAGAAATTTCTGAGGCTGTTTGTATGATGACAGTTTCATTAACTTGGGTGTGCAAACAAATAGTATTTGCATTAGGCTAATTTGTGGCACATTATAATGTTCCTCTAATTTTAAATAGTGATATTTAGAGGGTTAAAGGAAAATGTGAAGTTGTGTAAAGGTATGAGGTAACTAAAATATGTATACTCATAATTTTTTTTTTATTTTTTGTGGATTTAATAAAAACTTGTAGTTCTTATTTGTATTCATAGTTAGCAATAGACAAAAAATTGTCAGTGGTTGTTTTTAAAAATAGTTTTCAGTGTAAAATTGCTACTTCATAAAGAACTGTACAAAAGAGAATGTGATGGTAAGCTCATAATTCATTTTCATGTTAATATTTTGATTCTAAATTTCACATTTTTAAAGATTGCTTTAATAATAAAGCATAAATACAGATGGGACACAAAATAATATGAAGACCTGCTAAAATGTGTGCTGTATTTCACACATATAGTACAGCCATGCTACCAGATACAGAAGTCTGCCGCTTAGCAGCCATGAAGGAAAAGGTATCTGTATCTCATAGCTGTGATAAATGTTGTGTGTACCCACTGCACCCTATGACAGACTTCTAAAGAGGCTTAGTTGTTGGGTCATGTTTATCTAAAGCATACTTCAACAACCATGCCTCTTTGGAACATTGGTTATTGAAGTATTAAAAAATTTTTGCTGTGCAGTAGCAGCCATTAACATGTTATACACAGAAGATGATAATCACATGGCATCTTCAAAGCATTGTAGGGGATAAAAGACAAAGCTGACTGATAGGGATAGATAGATGCTGAAGAATATAGTAGCCCTCAAAGCACAAGTAATCACTATCCTGGATAACATTCAAATTGAGCACTCATCTCCAAGTCTCATTACAACCAAAGCTATGAAGCAAGAACTTAATGTTACAAACATTTATAGCTGAGTGACAATTCTTAAACCACTGGTAATATCACATAATACTTTTGAGCAATATCAGTGGTGCTAAGCTCGCCAAGGCTGGGCACCACAGCAGTGGCAGTAAGTCATCTGGACTGATGAAACGACATTGCCCAATTTTGCAGTAGTGGACACGTTTGTCTGCTCAAAGAAGCATTCTTGCATGCCTATCTCTTCGCAACTCTGAACCATAGTTAGTGGCTCTTTGTTGATAAGGATTGAGACATCTGGGCATTGTCTTGGTCTAATTATTATTGAGCATGGGAAGATCAAAGGATATAGAACACAGGAGATATAGAACTGTTCCCCCATTTGTACTTGTCCAAGAGTAGTCCAACTCCTGTTAGTAAAGATTTTTATAAGTGTTTATATTATTTGGTACCCCATCTGTACAGTCATCATACAGTCATATTTTATTTTTTAAATTACCATTTAATCTTTGGAAAATTAAATAGAAAAAATTAAACTGAGAATTATCCAAGTTTTTTTATGAAGCCAAACATTTTCCTGATATGTACTGTTAACACAAAGGTGGCATCTCAAAAGCAAAATTTGAATTAATAATTATCCTTTAAATTTGTGGTTTAAAAATTACATTTTGTAACAAATTAATTTGTATGGAACAATGTATTCTTGTGTTTTGCTATTACGTTGTATTGCTTAAGGAGAAAAGTTCAGGTTTAAATCCTGCAGGGCTGTCCAAGCCTTTCATAAAGATGAGCTACTTTTGCTGGAGGGGAAGCATCTTAACTATCTACTAATGTGCCGGAAAATATAAAATAATTGTCTAATAATGTAATAGATGAATAGGTCACTACACCTCAAAAGCATGCCATAGCCCTGAACTAGGTAGGGCACCTATTAAAATAAGACAAGGTAAGTGAGTTTGAAGAAAAAAAAATTAGTGCAAATTATATATTAAAAACTTTATGTAGAATCTGAACAAAAGTTCATTCTGAAATGTAATTTCAGATCTTCAGTTGGGTATGTGTAATGAGTTCTAGGCTTATAACATTTTCTCCAGTTCATCATGATCTTATGTTCCTGTGTTTGACAATCAGAGTCTAAAAATTCATTTAATCTTTGTGTATAATACCATCAGTACTTTTACATAAACTTTTGTCACATTTGTGAAAAAATGGCTGATTTTGAATGTTATATTAAATTTAACTCTAATAAAAATTAATACATAACTCGACAATTTTTCATAAAAAAAGGATTCTGGTATTGTATATGGAAAGTCATGTTGCTTTGTTCAACTAACTGTATCTATATTGTTTGTTATTGTGTATATATATTGTTTATTGAAATTTGAAATAACATTTTTAGAGAATTTTGTTATCATTGTTTAGAAATTGCAAGTAGTTAAAAGTTGTTATTGCTCTTTCTAATGTGAATAATTCTTTTCAGAAATTCATTTTCTAATCATTTGATAACTCTTGAAGAACATCTGAATTGGCTTCAGGATCAAATGGCATCTACATGTGATGTTGATCCTAATAATCTTCTTGCGGTATGTCCTTCATGGGATTGTTGGAGTTCTCTTGATTCTCAGGTAGAAGAATTTTGGAATACTGGTTAGGTTATAGATGGTTTTTAAATTTTTCTTAGAAGCATATAAATCCTGCATGTAATTTCATAATTTTATTATAAAATACAAATAATTCATATGGATGGAAGTGAAAATTCAAAGAGTGAGCTTATTTGTTTGGCATGATTAAGCTGTATACTAATGCATATAAAATAATAAAACTTAACTAGTATTCCAAACGCTTTTATTGCTTACTTTTCTCAGTGTAATTGCATTGAGAAGATAAGTGTTTATAATATAAGTGCATTTTTATTTAATGCTACTATAATACATAATATAAACAAGATATCCAAAATATTTTCAAAAAATATAAAGTATAAATAATAATTTCTGTACTTTAACCAAAAAAAAATTAAATTTTTGCCTTTTTCTACTTTTTGTGGATCTAGAAATTGACCTTAAATGAAATAATATTGTAAATTTTCAAATTCTCTGAGCCAGTAGAGCCTAGATAGGGCAACTACCCCCAGAGTGCCGAATAATCAGGATTTTTTAGGAACATCAAAAAACACCTTTTATGAAATGTTCTGTTAAGTTTTCACTATTTTTGTTTTTCAGGGAAGGGTGCCAAATCATGTAAGGCTGCTGTCTGCCATATTTAACCATTTGTCATTTTCTTCACCAGTTGGTGATCATGTAGTATGTGATCTGCTTTTAGTTAGTTAGTTCAGATGACTGTTCTAAAATGCTATTTTTAAATTTGATCCTATGATAAAATGGTTTTAAAAAGAAATTATTAAAAAGAACAATCAATTTCATTGTTGTCATCTTGAAGGTAAGTAACTGTCTAAAAGCATGTTAAGTTAATTTTTAGGTGATTTTTGAGATGATGATTACATACTATATGATAACCAAATCTTCATCTCCCCCCTTCGCAATATCTAGTATCCAGAGAAAGTAGTACCTGGAAATGTGTTTGTTTTTCCTGCTGCTGCTGTTGTTACAAATGGTTTCTCAGCTAAATCAAAAAAGTTAATGTTTTAAAAGAAATCTTGTTAAATTTCTTAATAGAATAGTTCTCCTTTCATTTCTGCAAGGCCTTTAATCTTTTCCAAATGAGAGAGAAGTTTTAGCTTTGTAACTATGCAGGTACAGATTGCTAGAACAGTTTTACACTTAAAGGATGGCATAATTTTTTTATAAGTCTGATTTACAGAAAATCATAGTATTGAAATATTAAATAATTATTTTCTTTCTCTGAGATTAATTTGTTAATATAAGCATAATTTTTTTCAGTTATTAAAGATGAAGGCTTAAAAAAAACTCTACTTTTAAGAACTAAAATATTGATTATTGTCTATATTTTGCTGCAGTGTATGAAACCTAATGTTGGAATTTAATCTTGAAGCTTCAGTAAAAAGATGAGTGGGCATTGAACAGTGGTAATTCAAGACAAATTCAAATCCTAGCAAGCAGATTAGCTGTTGGTGTTTTTGTGGTTTTTTTCCTTGTCTAATATAGATACAAAGCAGTTATCTTGAGGATGTCCTCCACAGAGGCTTCTCTGTGATAGATTGTGCATACTTTGCCGTATTCAGGAATGAAGTTCAGGAATCTTCCATTATGTTCTAATTTTTGCAATAAAAATATTTTCTTACATTGAAATGACATAGAAAATTTTTGTTAATGTGTTTTGGGTCATCCAGAAAATTCTATAGATTTCGACGGGTTTTCTTCTAATTATTTTCCTACTGCTAAGTGACCTTGATCAAGGCAGATGTTTAAATAAGGTCTTTTCTGCTTATGTTGCATAATTTTAGCATGTATTTTGTCCTTGTAATTTTTCCCCCCTTAGTTCTATGCTGAGAATGGAAAGTTCACTTTTGTCCTGTTATGCTCTTTTATTTTGAAATATGAAAAAAATGCTAGTCAGACTGTTCATAAAATTTGTGCTGTAAATGGACAAAGTCCTTTTTCTGATGACTCAGTTTAAAAGTGGTTTGAGAAATTTCAGCCTTCAAGATGATGCCCACTCTGATGACCATTCTTTTTGTAAACAAGAATATGTTGAAAGAAGCTCTGTTGCTTAAAATCTGTATTATACAATTCAGGAATTATCAGACTAAGTATTCCAAAAATTAGAGTATATGATTGTTTAAAGAAAACTGGGTCTGTAAATAGCTATGATATACAGGTGCTCCATACTTTAACAGAGCAGAATGTGCTTATTCTAGTTTTGATGTGTAATTCCTTATTGAAAAGAAATAAACTCCTTTTCTGAAAGCCTTATTACTAAGTATTGCCAGAGAAAGGTCATGGAGTAAGGCCAAAAAGAAAAATCATTAGTATGTCAGGAGAGGGCTGCATATAAAAAAAGTTATACTTTGTGTATGTTGAGAGTACAGAAACATTGTACATTACAATTTATTGCCACTAATCATATAATAAATCTATTTGGCAGTTTTAAAAGCAGAAATTGAAGCAAAGCATCCAAAACTGACCAATCATTGAAATGTTTTCTTGCGTCATGAAGGTGTTTGGCTCCACATTAAAATAAGTGTGAAAAACTTGTTGAGTATAGCTGGAATTTTTGTACCCCCCCCCATATCCACTAAACCAGGGATCGACAAATACTTGAAACTATGGGCCAAAAAGGTCTCTTTTAGAGCATCGTGTGCGCAGGATTGTGATGATGTTTTGCAGTGCCATTACTGTAGAACGTGACAGGAAAGGAGGAAACATCTTTCCAATAGAATCGTTTATAAAAATGAGTTATTAAAAAAGTGAGCCAAAAAGGTACGTTCCGTTTAGTCATCAGATGGTTGACAAGTTACTGTTTCATTTTCAAATAAGAATTTAGACATAAAGTTTTCTTTTCCTCAACTCCCTTTTCTGCTCAGTATTTTTATCTTAATACTATTCATATATCATTGTTTAATTCTAAAATTAAAGCTGCTAAAAATGATAGGACTGTAACTGTATTCTGTGCTGCTGATTTTGGTAGCTTGCATATAAAATCAAGTAGGAAAGAGCAGAAAATGTTGCACAAGATTTCATAATGGCCTGGATTAAGCAATTGGGTCACATTCAACTATCTTTTGCCTACCCCTACATTGGACTTACCCTTTGAATTTCCTCTTTTGAACAGATCAAAATTATCTGAACCACTTCTTTTTTTTTTTTTTTTTTTTTTTTAAATTGTCAAATAGCACTAAGATGACTTCTTTGTGAATAAACTTCAATATCGTTTTAAAAAGAGGTTTTCTAGCTGCTGCAATTATAGCAAAATGGTATGGAACAAAATGGTGCTTGCATTATTTATGAAATTTTCTTTTTCTACTGTTTCATTTATATGTATCACCAAAAGATCCACAAAACGTTATGAATGAAGCAGTATCTCCTCTAATATTTAACATTGTAAACTGTTGGGGGGGGGATTCTCTTGATAAATAACAAAAGCAAGCAAATAATTAAGAATTAATAAAATAGCATCTGCTCTAAAGAATTTACACCACTGCACTAGAAAGAAGAATTTCAGAAGTGTGCTTTTACTTCTCTCCCATTTTCTCCCTTCCTCCCCGTAAAATAATAAAGTAAATAAAATTGCAGAAAAATACTTTGCATGAAAGACACTGGGCAAAGTATGCCAGCTGTTATTGGCACACAAATGTTCTGAAAGGAAATATGCATACATGGCACCTTTCCCTTAAAAGGCAGAATTTTTTTTTTCTATGAATACACACTACCCAGAGTTTTTTAGGTCAGTTTTTGTTTGCTGTTGATATATGACAGCTATCCATAGAAGTTTAAATTTGATTCTTCTCAGAGCTGGAAGGTATTTACGTAATTTTATAGCAATTGTAAATTGCTGCTGAAATCTTCACTTTTTTTCTCTTTTAGACCTCAAAGATTTTTATGCATTTTTAAATAGTCCCTCATAATAATTTGTTAAAATTAAATCTTTGAAGCCCAAAGGGTATTAGCCCAGAAAGGCTATTAATCATGTTTTGGCATTTTGCGTTGAATCGCTATAAATGGTGTATCACTTTTCAGATTGCTGCCACCAAATATTATCGCCCTGTATTATATTTAAAAAAAATTAAATAATGAAGAATCCGCATAAATGTATGTATGTTTCTCTCATTGTGATAAAACAACGGTACCTAGAACCATTAAATTTTGAATAACGTAATCCTGCACTCGAATACGGGCATCTGGAAGCCCAAATTTGGAATTTGTTTTATTACCTATTTCATATTTTGTATTGTTTTATTATCTATTTCATATTTTGTAAAACTAGCAAATTTTTGATAAACAAACTCAGTGATTTCAAAGCAAGCAATGGCAACACTGTACGGAAGTGGGGGAGGAGTTATCTCCAGCATGCAAGATTGTGTATTGGAAATTCTAAAGATATGGTCTTTTTAAATTATTTTGTGATACTGCTGTCGAATTAATTTTTATGGTTTTAGTAAAGGTAACACACAAATGTTAAAAAAAAAAAAAAATGTCCCTTTGGACGTAGCATAAAATCTGAAAACTTTTTTTTTTTTTTCTTTGGTGGTTATTAAAATGTGTCGAGTCTTCATTCTTTGACTGTTATTTCTGGAAATGCAGTACATTGCGTAATCTAAAGTACTGAGCCTTCTGCCCCCCGACTAATGTTCCAAATGTTAGGGTATATGACTTGCAGTGGGCAAGACCAAATATCATTTGTTAGCTGGAAAAATTAACAGATGTGCAAAGAATGTTGATATTCTTACTCAGGGTAAAGCATTGCGCAGTGAAGATAAGTTAATTTTTCGCAAAATTGAGCTGCATCTTACAGTTTTATTTCAAAAAAGGAATAAATGCTGCGTAGCTTGTGGAAAAGCTATTTATGAGCAAGGTACATTATGAAAAGTAACAATCAAAAGATAGTTCAGTCTCTTTCGTTCTGGAAATTTCAGTATTCAAGATGCTTCTTGCTGCCTGGTTGAGGCATAGCATATGTACAGTGCAGAGTTCAAGATCTGGATGTCCAATATCCGGAATGACCTAAAATTTGGACCTCAAAGCCACCAACAATCTTTTTTTTTATGTGCCCCATGTTAAAGCATGCGAAAAGTCCCGATTCTTAGTTTCACTTCGACGCTAAATAAAATACCTCATTACTGAAGAAACACTCGTTTGTGTGATCAATAATTTGACACCATAGCTGCATATAAACATTATTGATTTTACACCAACTAATAATTTTATATCCCTGACACCAAACTGACGAATCATTATTTATTATATTTTGCTTTCATCACCGCACGTTTATCACCACATTACAACTTGAGTAATGACTGTTCAGCAATGCTTAAACATTTTTTTTTTTATATTAGTATAACAAAGAATATGGTAAGCTTTTATGTCGACATTATACTTCTTGATTATTACAGATTTAAGTTAAATGTACTAAAAAACATTGACGAAAAATTTTAACAAAAATTCCTTTCCATATTTTAAAACTAGATTTTGTTAATGATACTCATGGGCTAAAAGATCACAGTTAGTACTATTTGAATTAAGAATAATTGATCTGTTATTCACATAACCCCAGAACCGGCACCAGAGCTTGCATGGCCACACCGGGCAGCAGAATTTAGAGAAAATTTTGCAACAAAATTAAGGGATAACAAAATTTTTAGAATTTAGGAAAAGCACTGAGACCCAGAATTTAAGGGCAGCAAAATTTTAGAACTTAGGGAGGCACTTCGTAGCAGAATTTAGGCCCCGCAGAGACTGCATTAGGCAGTAAGATATCTAGTGCCACCACTCATATATGTGGAAATTAATTTATTCAGCACTCAGGTAAGCCTAAGCATGTGCAGGAAATAGACTTGAGTATAATAAATAACTAAAATAATACAATTTAGCCTTAATTGGGTCAGTGCGCAATAGAAGCAAGACAAAATTTAGTGGAACAGCGTGTCTTTTGTTGCCAATCTCATGATAGCTGATACTGAAACTGCTGAACTATTTGCAGATGAATTTATTGAACTCACTAATGGTGAAAAGTTATCTGCAGAACAAATTTACAATGCTGATGAAATTGGTCTTTTCTGGCAATATGTACCCACAGAATATCTTGGCAACCTCTGCAGAAAAGTCTCCAGCTGGTGTGAAAGATTTCCGAAGCAAGACTAACAATTTTAGCAATCACAAATGCTGCAGGAACTCACAGGTGTTAATGTTTCATAATCATAAATAATACACAACCTCGAACATATAAAAGAGTAAAGATTTTCTCGTTATATATCTTGCAAGTAAAAGAGCATGGATGACACAAGCATTAACACGTTCGCTGCCAACTACAAGTTAATTCGTAAAACATTTTTTTTTTTTTTACCTACGCCACATATGATCAAACTCGTAGTATTTTCATGTTCTTTGAAGGTATCTATCTGGCTTTGGGGATTAGAAAAAAAGACATAACCATTTGGTGCAATTCAGGAGATTTATTATAATTAATATAAGTATAATATAAGAAATTAGGAAGTAAATAACACAGTAACTGTAAAAATAATCAAGCAATTTATAATAATTTTGTTATAATAATTGTTGTAAAAATAATCAATCTGTGTTATAAGCAATCTCCAGCTACGAATATACTCGTTACGAGTATACAAGTAGTTGGTGCTGTCATAAAACATTTTAACACAAAAACCGACTATGATATAACTCTTATAATTAATTAATAAAGCAATTAAAATATCTAAATTCAGTATCTTTCCGATAAATACATGCCTTGTATTTTTATTTTACAATTAATTAATTAAACTTTGTTGGCGTGGTGGAACCATTTTAGAAAATGTTGCTTGGCAGCGAACGTGTTAATGAACGTTTGGTTTGGAAATCCGTTGATACCTGAGGCTCGGCAATATTAGAATTTGCTTGGTTTACCTGATGACGCCAAAATTGACCTGATTTGTAGTCAGCTGTGCTCTCATACATCACTTAAAAAGTTTTAGTAAAAATGTATCCATATTATTCTTTTCTCCAAGTTGTATGTGCATTATTCAGTCTATGGATATCAGAAAAGCACATGCGCTGAAATGCAGGTATAAAGTTAGTATTTCTTCAATAATGGCAAAATTATTGAAGAATGTTTTAATATTTTATCATAACATATGCTGTGTGGAGCATCACAAGATCGTGGGAGGATGTGTCTCCAGATACTTTAAAAAATGCTTGGCATATTTTATGGCCATCTACCATGAGGTGAGGATGATGAAAATGATATCCTCGAATTTGAAGGTTTTAGGGTGTCGCAGAGCAAAGGTGAAATTTTCCAATTACTAGATTTTGTAGAGAAATGTGTAGAAGTGGCAATAAAATGACATAACAGAAGTTTTTCATTGCGATGACAACGCCCCCAATCATCCAATCAGTTAACAAATGGAGCAATCTGTGGTATGGTTCTAGATACCGAAAATATCGCTACCAATAGTGAAGAAAATGACAGAGAGGTTATTGAAAACGAAAGAATTTCAATTCACAAGTTAGTCGGAATTCTCTATATAACAATTACAGGACTTGAACAATGGAACTTTGTAGCTGAACAAGAAATTGTATCTGTCTGTGGAAGAAAAAAAAAGAAAAGTATGAGCAAAAAAAGGAGCAACTTATAAAACATACATTGAAATAAATGTTTAATAAAGTAAACAAATAAATTAAACTATTTTTTTCAAAAATTTTGATAGCCTTTTAGATCATAAATGCTTCAGTATTTCAAAAATTGTGATTTCATATTTTTTATTTTATAATTTCTTCATGCCTAGATTTAAACTCATGATCTAATATCCAGAAAAATCCCAAATCCGAGATCGCTGAAGTCCCAAAGAGTCCGGATCTTGGACTTTGTACTGTATTAGCTTTTTAAGTGTTAATAATGAAACCATAATCATTGAATTTAAAGAGCTGAGGCTGGAAAACCTGTGTTACAGAAAAACCATAATATTTAAAAGTAAAAGTAATAAATGTTCATTATGTTCAGTTACTCATCTAAATTATATATTTCATTTGAATCAAAATAATTGTTAATATCGCTATAGTAAATGCATCGTTGATGATATTTTTGTATACCATATTCCATAAAAAGTATTGAGCGAGATTGATTGAAGAATTTTATCCAGTGTTAAAACAATGTGCCTAATTCTGTTATACTGTATAGAATTTTTTAATCTGAAGTTTATAAACATTTGTACTGTATTCTGATGTAATTTTTATTTATTAGCTCTTCTCAACTGATGATGTTGCTAATAATGAATGTTTAGCTGTGCAGATTGCGGTAAGTTAGATAATTAACTCATTTCTAATTATCTGAACAAATTTGTGACATTTTTTAAGAACTGAGCAACTGGAATCATTATTTCTGTTTCATCAAATTTTATAAAAATGAAGTAAACTTTTCTTCGAGCATCCAAAAAGGTGGCAAACTAAATTTTAATTTGCTTTTAGAAGTGGTAAGCGTTTTTTTTTTTCGGGGGGTTGCATGAGAAATCTGCAGTCCCTCATTGGGGCTTGAACTCGGAACGTTGCGATTGCTAACCGAACATGCTTTCCTATTACATCATGAAGGTATGTAACAAAAAGGAGAAAAACTTTAATAGCTAAAGGTATCTATTTCCAATCATAATTCCATGGCTCTTTTAAATAAAATTTAATCATTGCTTTATGTATTTAGAAAAATTACTTTTGTAATGATTTACAGTTTTTAAATAAAGCACATTAAAAACTTCCTTTTTAGTAAATGGGTGTTAACATTGAAAAAGTATAAATTGTAATGTAACTACGTGGCCTATTCGGAAACTAAGTACCGTTTCATTCTAGCGCCGTTGCAGCGCTGTGGTAGGCGTCCCGTGCACGCGCACTAGTCTTGCTTGTTCACTGACTTTCAATTGTCGCCATTTTGGTTGCTCTATGTTGTTTTTTCAGTTTGCTTTGCACATTCAAAATGTTTAAGACAATTAGTTCTCCCGCTGACTGTGAGATTCGTGCCATGATTAAATTTTTGAATGCGAGGAATATTAAACCGGCCGAAATTTATCGTCAACTGACAGAAGTTTACGGTGAATACGCGATAAGTGATGGAATGGTGAGAAAGTGGGTAAGAATGTTTAATGCAGGTCGAACAAATGTCCACGCTGAGGCTGGGAGTGGTCGGCCTTCTGTTGTCACCAATGATTTGGTAAGGAAAGTTGTTGAAGCAATTCATGAGAACAGATGCTTCACAATGACAACTCTTTCAGAGGCATTTCCACAAATTTCACGTACTGTTTTGTTTGAAATTGTGTCTGACCGCTTGAATTATCGCAAACTGTGTTCCCGATGGGTTCTGACATTTCTCACGCTGTACAGTGATGAGGGAGAAAACTTTTTAAACCAAATTGTGACAGGTGATGAAACTTGGGTGTGTCATTTCACACCAGAATCGAAACAACAATCGATGGAGTGGAGACACACTCATTCTCTGAAAAAACAAATTTTCAAAGTGACAATGTTATCACAAAAAATCATGTGCACTGTCTTCTGGGATAGGAAAGGCGTTTTGCTTACTGAATTTCTTCCCAGAGGTGAAACCATTAATGCGGCACGATATTGTGAGACTTTAACAAAACTAAGGCATGCCATTCAAAACAAACGAAGAGGAATGCTCAGTGAAGGAATTGTGTTGCTCCATGACAATGCTCGGCCCCATACTGCTACTGTCACTCAATCGTTAATTCGACAGTTTCATTGAGAGCAGTTCGATCCCCCGCCGTACAGCCCGCACTTGGCGCCGTCCGACTATCACTTGTTCCTGCACATGAAGCGCGAGCTTGGTGGCAAGCGCTTTGGATCTGACGATGACACGAAAAATGCTGTGGAGTCGTGGTT
>KK114125.1:2863-26296 GCA_000611955.2 Stegodyphus mimosarum | reverse complement strand
TTTTTTTTTTTTTTTTTTTTTTGAGATATTCTATTTCCTTATAAATCCTCTCTCAATACCATCTCTTTTTCATTTTGTATAATCTTTTTCCTGTCTTCTAACTTCTCTGTACTTTCCTCAGCATTTCTTGTATAATATTTTTGCACCATAAGATGATGAACACGGTTTTTCTTTTGTTGTAATTATTTCACTTTCTTTGTCATACCAGCCTTTTACTTTTTTTTTAGAACGTGAAAGCACTTCCTTAGCTGCCTCTAATATTATGCTTGAGTTTTCCCCACCTGCAATCCTGATTACTCTATCTTAGTCATTACTAGTTTTTCCTTTATTTTATTCGTATACATAGTAATAATCTTAGGGGTTCTTAAGGCATCTGTGTGCCTTAAGAGATGCCTTATCTTCTTAGGCATCTGTGTGCAGGATTTTTCCCATATATGTATATAATTATAATTAAAGGGGAATACTCCTATTAATTAAGAGAGCTAATAAAGTAAAGGAATTACAATTTGAAGTCTAAATAAATTCCAGTTTCCAAATTCATAAATTTTAAGTATTAGGAATTTTTTTTAAATTTAAAATGTTATAGAAAATTGTTTTCAAGTATTAAATAGTAAAAGTTGAATCGGCATAGAAAAAATGCTTTACCAGTAATGGCTAATAGTGGATATGCATAAAATTGTGACAAAAATTATTATTGATTATTAAAGCCATGTAAAGAAAATTACTTAAAAATTAACAACTGATAGGAAACCGAAATAATACCGACTCTTCAGGGGGAATCAGCGTATTTCACTCTCTTTCCAGTTGCTCAGACATTGTGTTTCATCCTTGCTATGCATATGCAAATCGAAAGTAGAAATCAAATTAAATGTAAATATTTAATTCCCCAAATTTAGCATACTCAATACATATCAAGAATTTCTCTACACGG
The DNA here is from genome assembly GCA_000611955.2 of Stegodyphus mimosarum. Taxonomy (NCBI): domain Eukaryota; kingdom Metazoa; phylum Arthropoda; class Arachnida; order Araneae; family Eresidae; genus Stegodyphus; species Stegodyphus mimosarum. The sequence goes on along the minus strand of KK114125.1, from coordinate 25,365 downwards.
TGTAAATTAATTTAAATTTTTGGGCTTGAAAATTTTATATAAATACCAAAATACTTTTAGAACAAAATGTAAGTATCGAATCAATGAGATGAGTGAAATATGTAAAAATGTGAACATAAAACAGGATAATGCAAATATAAAGTATACATAATATATAAAAAAATGTTCAATTAAATGAAAAGTCAGATTTAAAAATGAAATTTTAAAACCCAAAATCTTGCTCTGCATATCATTCTAGTAACTATGATGAATGTTGTACTGTTCTTTATCCCAAGGCCAGGTATTTTGCTTGTTGCCAGATTAGTGAAAATTGTAATTATGGCATGTCCGGAAAGTACGACTAGCTCTTAAATTGAATAAGTAATTATTTTTTAAATTTCTGACTAAAAGGCATGAAATAGAAAAAAAGAATAAAAGTTAAAAATCTTCATGCAAAACGAGCTGTAATTGCGACTTAAGAAAATAAATTGCCTCTGAGTTAATATTAAATATGTTAAAAATTAAATGGCGTAGATTAGTTTTAAAGATCTCATAAAAGTAAATTCATTTGCTTGTAGTTACTTTATTGCTGTGAATTTTTAGATACTGGATATGAATGTGAGAAAAATGTGTAACTTTTTCTTCTTTAGGGTGATAGCAGTATCAAAAATGAAACAAATGATATTGTGGGTAAGTATATAATAAAATGTGTTTTGAGTAAATAATTAATTTTGTTTATTATACATATACTTTTGGGAAATTGTTGTCAAATGTATCAGGTGTATAGAGAAAAAGTTATGATATATTTTAATGTAAAAATTGTGAATATTGTGTTGTGAAATTTGTAGTGGTTAAACCCAATTTTAATTTGCAAAGTAACCTTTTTAACAGTTGATTCAACTAGTTTAAAAAAAAAAATTAAGCACCTTGAAGGAAATCCTTTTGAGGTGCTTATTGTTTTTAATTCTTGGATTTTATGTCCTGGCAAAATAGAAAGTAGTTGCTGCATGAAGGAAATGTTTGTTTCAAGCTCATGCATAAACAATCCAATGAAATAAATGTAGAAGTTATCATGTGACATTAATTTATGTTGAAATATTGTAGCCACTTCGCACTCTTTGGAGATGCCATTTTGTTCAGCTCATTTTTTAAATGTCACATTTTATATGTCCTGTTATATTTAATTTTTGAAAGATTCATTCTTAAATTATTTGACCTGTTGTAACTACCCGTAAAATTCTTGAACTGAAATCTGCATACCAGGATTAAATAGCAATTTCTTTTTAATCTTATGATTTTTGCATTTTTAGTTCTTTTTGATTATCAACACTGCTGATTTCAATATTCAATAAAGTTGCTGTACTTTGATAAATTTGTGAGTGTGCTTGCAACGACAACCTATTCAAGCATGTTGTAGTAATGTTTTTCTGTAGTTCTAAACTAATGAGCGGACTGTCTAAATAGAGAACAATATTTTATTAACAGTAATTACAACATTCAGTACTAGTACCTGCTCTGGCATGTTGCTTAGTCAAATCCAGATGGCCATGTGAGAGTTTCTGTCTACATACAATAGGTAGCACTGTATTCTTCTCACTTAACATGCCATTGCTTCTTGAAATTCCAAATTTCAATATGTTAATTATAAACATACAATTTAACAATTTCAAGAACAACTGATTCTATAGTACAAGTATGAAAGCTAATAGGTAATTTTTCATCATGAATATAATATAAAATATTATAACCATTATAAAGAACATAAACTGATTCATTATGCTACATTTTAACTTACTCTTGAAAACAATTCCATTTCAATATAAAGCACAATTTCAATAAGAACACAATAATGTAAAGCTAAGCATTGTCATCCTGGATAGGTAATAAACAAATTTTACTAATACATCGGTTTTATTATCGTTAGCAGGTAAAACTTCTGCAATTCTAGCTAAAGACCATTTAAATGGCGGAAAATAATCTTCCTTTAACACAACTATCTTACCTGCCTTTAAATTTTTTATTAATGTACCATTTGGTGCATTGTTGGAGATGATTTAAATAATCAGTTTGCCAGCGTTTCTAAATAATTTGAATGAACTTGGTAATAATCTGTCATTTAGAAAGTCTATTATGTGGAAGATGAGACATCCAGTTCCAGATAAGAAGTAATGTAATGTCTAAATAAAAAATAACCCTGTGTTAAGCCGTCAAATTCATTTGCATCTGTTGATAAAGGTAGAATTGGGCCAAGACTTGAGAAAAGCCTTCAATCTATGTGGCAACAGTCCAAAATTCTTCTGAAGTCAATTTATAACTGCCAGTGGTACACTGAAGATGATATTTAAATGACTTAATAACTGCTTCCCATAAGCCACCAAAATCTGGTGTCCTACGTTGAACCAGTTTCCAATTTATAACTTCAAATGTTAAGAAATCTGCTGTAGCAGAATTATATTTAAGGACTAAGCTATGCAATTTTTTCAGTTCTGATTTTGCACCAATCTAGTACTGGTATTGTGGTATTACGTTTTCCATGTTCAGCAATAATTTTTTTAATAGCAGCAAGTAAAGCATCTGTGGTTAAATCAGTTACTACCTCTAAATGTATTGCTTTAGTAGCTAAACATATCAATATAGCAACATAACACTTTTGCATAATTACCTTTTCTCTGATGCAAACATTTAACATTGTAATACTCAAAAATTAATCTGGTAAACACATGATCTTTTGGTGTTAATAAGGAAATTTTTTTATTGTAATTAAGATTGCTATTGGTTAGGCTGCCTCCTACTCTCAGAAGAGAATCATTGTCTAAAAATAGACATAAAAATTTTAACTTATTTTTGGAAGAAACGCAATCCCCCCCACACACACACAAGAGTAGAATACCCTTGCTAAAATTTCTAATTGTACATACCTGATCATGATTTTCTCAGTATCATCGAATTCTTTAAGAGTTAGAGGACCTATTAAATTTGTTTCTTTACAATTGGCTATAAATCTGAAAACAAAACTTAACACACGAATATAGTTATTATTAACATTAAGAATATGATCTAAAACAAAGGAATTGGAGTTCACATTTAGATTAACTAAGTCATTGTCCGTTAATTCCTTGACATATTTCACATCAGCCATATCAGATGAAATTACTTCACAAGACTTATTGAGAATGCTGGTCCATACCACTGTAAATCATCATGCTGAAGATCCTTAGGTTCAGCTCCATGTGATATCAAATCAGCTGGATTATTATGAGTGCTAACATGGTACCCTCATGAACAGCAGTCATGCTGGGAGTAACAGACACTATATTAGCAACAAATGTCTTTAGTTGATGAGGTTCCTTCTTAATCCATGCTAACACTATTGACAAATCAGTAAAATAATATGTCTTGTCTGTAGATAGTTGAATAATTGTAATATTCTTTTATAAATAGTTTATGGGTAGTTGAATAAGTCTAATATTCTTGTCATTAGTTTTACCAACAGAACTGCACCACAAAGTTCCAAACGAGGAATAGTAATTGACTTCAAAGGTGGCATGTGCGACTTGCTGTCCAGAAGTCTTGATGAACATTCCTGTGAATATGGCATACATTTCACATAAATTGCAACACCATAGACTTTCTGACTATCTTTGCAGAATCTTATTATTTCTATTTGCTGTAACCCATTGGTTAGAACAAATCTAGGGAAATGATAATCAGTGACTGTTTTTAGACAGTGCAGGATTCCATTCTTCAAAGTCGTTTTAGGAAGAGGTGTATTCCAATTTATTTTTAAAAGCCAAAGTTTTTGTAGAAATATTTTAGCTTTTGTTGTAACAGGTCCAATTAAATCTAATAGATCAAAGAGACAATGTGTCGCTGATAAGATATCTTTTTTCATTACTGTTTCTTTAATGTGTAAGAAAAGCAGTCTGTAGCCATACTTCGTGACATTTGCAAGGCCTTTTAACCTGAGGCTTATCAGTATTTTGAAAAGAATAATCCTGAGTTGCACTTTCTCTATTCGTCAATAGTTCTGTATTATTTGAACACCATTTGTATAACTGCATTCCACTGCATTCTAGAAGATAGGTTAACTGTGTCTGCAACTTCTTGGCTTCTTGCAGCATATTAGCTCCAACGATAATGTCATCTACATGCCAGTCCTTTAGTATGGCTCTTGTGGCATAAGGAAATTCAGTTCCTTCATCCATTGTTAACACTTTAGGACCCTTGCACTTGCTGTTCAGTATGTTACAGTCCTTAGACAATAAGTCTGCACAGGCTACCAACCGATTGTTTTCTTAAGATCAGCTGCAGGTTTCTTTGAGATGGTTCAATAAGTATTTGTCTATACATCTTCTGAACAGCAGCTCTTAGTGCATAGTTATACTTTCGAAATCTAGTAATATTAGAAAATAAATCTCCTTGAGGTTTTCGATTACTAGTAGCCACTGGTGCATTAAACACAATACAAAGCTTGGCAGAGGTTTTCTGTGGCCGATAAACTCTAGATAACTGCAAGTCGATGTTTCAATTTCGTGAACGTTTCCCATGTGATTGAAATCCTTATATTCCTTGTTAAAATTCTTAAAATAATGGTTTCATATTCGAATCACTTTCTAGCTGATTCCTTACTTAATGCAATCTTTTCTCAGCCAGTGTTTTTGATTCTCCTAATTCTACATTTTCCTTAATGGGTAATTGAGCTACATGTCTTCCATCATTTTGCCTATAGTGAGTATACTTGAAATGTTCTTCACAGCATTTTTCTCCTTCACTCAAAACATCCTTGATTGAGAAATCAACTTTCCAAATTCTTTCGAAACTTTTGTCAAGCTGTTTTTCACTATTTAAAACTAAGTCACCTTCTGAGTTACTCTTACATGTACGATATATCCAAAAACTGTTTCTTGTGCTATCAAAGGTTGATTTTCTAATTGAATTTTTTTTTTTTTTTTTTAAGTTTTAATCAAAGAGCAAATTGGCCCCTAGTAATATGCCTATTTTTAGGAGTTCCAAATTGTGGATCCGCTAATTGAATATCAATGGGAATATTTATTGACTGCACATCTAAACTCCTTGATGAAGTTACATTGGTTATTTTAGAAATAACCTAACAGCTAACTGCTCTTACATGTGTTAAATTCTTATTCGAAATATGTACATCTAGTTGAATAATTATAACATTCTGTTCTCATTTATTCTGGATACAGATACATAAATTCTTTCTTTTGTTATATTTAACAAGTTGACAACAACTTCACACAGAAAACAGCTCATGCTCTCCTTATTAAGAATACAGCTATTTGGAATTCTTTTTCCTTCTGAATTACAAGCATATACTATTGCTGTCCCTAATAAACTAATTTTTTCTCCTTGTCAAAAGACGATGGGATTGATATGTACAGAGCCATATACACTGTTATTTATAATCTCCTATTTTTGTTTTGTGTAACTGTGGATCCTTGGGCCATTTCTGAGTAGGGAATGGATTAATGAAGGAATTTTTTTATGGCATTGGGAACATATGAACTTAGAATTGTATTTTGTGATTAAATGTTCTTTACTGAGGCAGTTTAAACACAGTTTATTGGTTTTAACTATTTCGTATCTTTGGTTTGTATTTAATTTTAAAAATGAGTCACATTTATATAGTGGATGATTATTATTTTTACGCATCGCACAAGTCGAACACTCAGTTTTAACCATCAGAGCCTTTGATTTTGAGACCTTTTCTAACAGATATTTCACTTTATTAGTATTACAGTTGATGTTATCTAATAATTGACATCTTTTCTGTAAAAACGAAATTATTTCATTAAACGTAGGAATTCATACCTATCTTGAAGAGCTTTAAATGGAGAACTGAAAGTATCATCAAGAGAAGATTTTTTGCTTCATCAATTAATGCAGCCTTTAAATAGTAGAGTTTCTGAACTTCTATTAATTGAGTATTATTCTGTAAATTTAGCAGAACATATAGGAATTGTTAATTCTGGCAAACGTATTTGTAATTTAGAATCAAATTTACTACATTCATTTTCATGTTCAGGATATGTGATAGAGGATAGAATTTCCGCAATTCTTACCTCTAATACTTCCTTTCTTTCTTCTATTTCGGTGATTTCTTCGTCGATGGCTGTGACATCTTTTTCATCATGTTTTCTTGGTAGAGTTTATTTGTTAGCGGTGATGAAAATAGGAATTTTGCACTATGTATGTAATAGGATTATCAACAACATTTTTGAGTCAGCATTTGGGCTAGCAAAGCAGATGGCATTTTAGTGGATTGTCTATTCTACACCTAAGAGTACATAGATAAATACCGTTGATTTGTTATTTAGCTAAAATTTCACTGTGGTGATTCATTTACCCGTTTTAACGTAGCATCCATGTCTATATTGAACGAAGAATTGCCAAATAATAGTTGAGGAAAGAGTTCACATTTAGAGATCTTTGCATTATACAGATCTTTCTCTAGTTTAAGCCCTTATTATTATTATTATTATTTCCATGTCATGAGCTGAATTGATGAAAAAAGGTAAAAGAAAACATTTTGAAGAACTCTGAATAAAAAATAAAATGGCATATCAAGGATATTCAAAGTATTTGATGGCCATCACTTCAGTTATTAATAAGTTATAATGAAAAATTCCAATTTATTCGTCAAAACATTTGCTTAATGCAACTGAATGTAATTATTCACCAGTCATTTTCCTTTCATTTCAGATGCAGTTGAAAATAATGTAGAAGTAAATTAAATATACATATGTATTAATATGTCTCTGATATGTAATAGTTTTTTTGAACTCCTCAGTTCTTTTTGCTGTGATTTTGTTTCCCATTCTGCTTTCCTAAAAAAACTTATGAATATCTAGTGTTGCTTCTGAAGTTAACAGGCTTGTCTTGAGAGTCATCCTCAAGTATGTAAGCATCAAAATGGTTGCATATTAATTGTGGTGATAAATGGAGATAATAAAATAATCAATTTGCCCTTCTGTTTTAAGCATGTGCATAGTGTCCTACATCACAATGTGTCTAGCTGCGTCTGCACATTTCTCTCTTCAAAATTCATTTTAGGCTCTATGCAGCACAAATTAATTTCCAGCTTTTGCTACTAATACGTCAAAACTACCCCCCCCCCAAAATTCTTAGTGTTTGATGTAAGTCGGATGAGCATAAATCAGAGTATTACTGTATATGTTTGTTTATAATAATATTTCTTCTTAAAAGTCCTACTCATATGACTATAATTACTTTTTTATTTTTTATATTTTTGTCAGAATTTAAATTTTGCAGTATTAAAACATTATAGTTTTTGGACAATACTGTTAGTAATATGCACTTGACAATTACATTTAAAAAAAAAAATTATTTTTCAGGAAATGAACTTGTGCAGTTCACGCCTAACTTATTGGAAGTGGAACTTGATGAACCTAATGCTCCTTTTTTTGATTGTATAAACCGAGATAATGAAGTAACTTCTTCTGAAACTACAAGCTGTAATAACAGTGGTGATAGTCTTTTAGAAAATGCATTAAATAATGCTACTTCCGAAGTTGCTGCTTCAGAGGCAGCAGAGTTTCTCTTAAATAATGGAACTATTTTGAGACAAAACACTTTAAGGCGTCTTAAAACACCAAAGACTCGGAGTAAACGCCGCAAAATAAAATAAGAACTATAATTTTGTTTTACCGTCATTACTTTTGCGAGAGCCTATGTACATAGAAGTGGTGTTTACTCTTAAGTTTATTCTTCAACTGTGTTGCACAACAAATTAATACTAGTTGTTAGAGGTATAAACTTGGCATTTCTTTAACATGGCTCTTTTCATTTTGTTGTATTGCTGAAATCTAGTGATAACTCAGTGATGGAAAGGAAATCTTCTCTGTACTAGAGAATGTGAAAGTTGTGCTTTTTGTTTTCATTATGAATATGGTGAAAGTAACAGCTTGCCATTCACATCATAACATCTGTTGTAAGACTTGGATTGTTGGAACAAATACAAATAAATGCACCTACACTTTTTTCTCTTGTTTTCATTGAAACATATGTTTATTTCTGTTAAATTTATCATTTAATTAACATAATAGTTTTTAAAGATATTATCTGTTGTATGTACTTAATATCTGTAAAATTATTTTCATGAAAATAATGAAATTTTTATAAGTTTACATCAATCTTAATTTTTTATCCATTATTAGTTGCATCTTTCTTTCAATTAAAAAAAAAGAGGTGCACAAATAAACGAACTTAATTTTGAATTTCTTTTATCCCTGAAAATATAAAGTACTATAGTAATTATCATCTTGAAACATTTTAATTATGCAGCTCGTCCTCCCATCCCTCTTTTTCTGGAGAGTAAAGCATTGTGATTATTACCAGTTTTTCTAGTTTCCAAGAGTGCTGATTTAGATAACATTTTCAATATTAATGTTGGTGAGAAATGACTACATAAAGGAAGACACATTCAGTAGGAAAATGATGAAATACAGAGTTAGATTTAGTTTTTCAAAACGTATAAATTATTACTGCTGTTGTGCATTTCAGCTGTTCTAACAGAATGTTTCATGTGGTATTTTCATCATTTCATTCATGAAATTAATTCTTTAGTTTGCCCGGTTTATTATATTTTTTAATAATATGTTTTCATGATATATTTAGTATATTTTTCATATACTCATGTACTTATTTTACAGTTAACATTTTTTGGAAACTAATTTTAAAAATTTCTGTGTTACAAAATAGTCATGCTACAATGTCCGATATCCAGACCACCAGCGATAAAATAAATAAATCAATAATATTTTTTAAAAAATTCCCCTGCATCTACAAAGTTTATGAATGATTAATATAGTACTCAACAAAAGCAGCAGTTGTGCCATAAATATGATTTTTCTCTGGACTGAGATTCCTGCATGTTGCTTTCAAACACCTGTTGGCTGAGGAGTCTGACTGTGTCCAGTAATAGTATACTGGTTGATGTTTTATTGGTGCTAGCCATGAACACACACTTTTGGCTCTTGATTTGCAGTGTGATTAGGTAGCATTTTTCTATATAATAAATGAAATACATTCCATCTTACTAGATTTAAACCAATGATCTAAAATTTGGAAATTTCCAATAACCAGAATCGCTGAAGTTGCAGCCATCCTGGATCTTGGACTTTGGATTATATTTCTGAGTATTGCCTAAAGGGGGAAAAAACTCTTTTTAATAAGATATATATGAGATTAATATACACTAATATTATACTGTCATGTTCTTTGCATAACTGTTTGTAGTATAATGTGTTTTTGTTTTTAATTAAACTTTAAAAATGTATTATTTTCTTTCTTATTTAATATTTTGAAATGTTACGGGTTTTCCTCTTGAATTGTTCAGCAAAACTATTATTTGCCATTGTGAACCTGTATTAGTGATAAATTGTACCAAATCTCTACCCTGCCATTATTTTATGAATATTCATGTGGACTTATAATTATTTTTTACACAAGCTCTTATAAACTTCTTGCTTATTAAGTATGCATTAAAAGTATTTTGTATGCAATTTGCATCAAAATGTTTAAAAGCCATTAATTTTTAATATTAGAAAAATGCTTCCACCGTCGAAAGAAACTGTCTTTAAAAATTTTTCAGACTTTCATTTTAAATATTTTGTTTAAAAACAACTTTTTAAAATCCTTATGTGGGTATTTTTCCATATGTTACTGATTATGCATTGCTTTAGTTCCTTAGAGTAATTCAAATTACTGTGATTATTTTAAAGCTGATGAGTGGTTAATAAATGCCCATGTTGTGAAATATTCTAAACTATAAGCAGTCTGGGAAGCATAAAGAGAACGTTAATTCAGATATTTTTTTGTATTGATAAAATAATTTTAGTTAAATAGTGTCTTATATTATAAGGTTACAAATGTTTTCCGATTTTCAATAAATTATACTAGAAGTTGCATGCAATATATAATAATTTAAAGTCTGTAGTAGAAAAGTATATTTGAACTTAAACAATATATTAATATTTTACTGAAGGTGGTTGTGTAATGTGTTTGGGGGGGAGGCCTCTATATTGTGGGAGATGCTCGGATGTTTAAATCTAGAAATATTTCCATTCAATTTCCTGTAAAATTACAGAAAAATTTTCAAACAGCATTAATGTAACAGTTCATTGGAGTTAGGTCTCCAATGAAAATATGAAAGCAAAATGATTAATTTACATTTTTTAGTTTCATTATTTACTAACTCTCAGTATATTATAATATTGCTAAAATATATTCATTTGAAAGAAAATTTAAAAACGATTTGAATTCCAAATAAAAGCATTGTTTTTTATACAGCTCAAAGTTATATGGCTGCCTAAATTGACAATATTTCCATAAGTTTTCTCACTTCTGTAAGTTTCTCTCTTTACTCCCCTGCATCCAGATGTGGAGAACATAGGATAACCATTATGAACCTCAGGGAACCACTTCCTAAATATTATTAAATTTAGGGAACACTTGTATGATCAGTTAAGTCATAAGAAATACAGCCCTGTTGATTTAATTTACCATGTCTTTTATGAAATAGATAGCTACTTTTTTTTTTGTGTGTGTATGTGTATACTAGTATGCATGTAATTAACTATGTCAAGATCTATAGTTTGTATCAAAGTTTTTTTTTTAGGTAATCGGTTTAAGTGAAATTTGATTTTTCTTTGAGTGCAACTGATGAAATTTACATTATTGTTTGGTCACAATTTCTAGTGGAATCTCTATCAAAAATACCGATTTAGTTATTTCAGTTGTATGTGAGCCAGTGATCAAATATTTCAATGTTTATTTCTATTTTGGTTCTTTCGTTATTGTAAATTTCTTTAATATCTGTATTTAATTTTTTATCTATAAGTATTATGAAATTTTTAAATGATTTTCATAAAGATTTGCTGTTTAAATGCCAGTTACTGCATTTTCCTGTGTAAAGTGAACAAAGCTGTTTGAATGGCTGAGCAGTTTTTTCTTTGTTTGACAGTTATTTTGTGTTTTTGTAAAGCAAATTTTAGGTCTTGAAACTATTACACATGGTTAAGGATGTCGAAAAATCATTATAACAGCTGTGTATCTCTAGGAGCATTAAATTCATAAGATTGTATCCTGATTATCTTCAATGTATGAAGAATTTGTTTTACTTTAGAGGGGGAGGAGAGATTGCATATGCCGCCTCAAAATTTGAACAGTAGTACGCTGACTGATTAAATTTTGAAAAAAATTATTTCAGAAACTTTTTATTTTATAAAATAAAAATAATCTTATATCACTCTGATCTTTACAAAGGGCAGTAATTAATATTTATTTTACATTTGTTTGTCTATCAGGTTATACAGATGTTGCCTTAGAGACTTTATGTTTGATGTATTTTAAGTAGTAATATGTAAATGAAGTACCAGCAATTTTTTGAAAAACATATATGTAAAACACCATTATTTACAAAATACTTCAATATATTATTTTCGTTCAGTACTCCAAAGGAATATAATTTTAAATGTTGTTTCAAGAACTGTTGTAATATGTGTATTTCTCTAAACTAATTTATGTATATAAATACTTACGTGTGTATATATAAATGCTCATCATTTATGTACAATTAAAGATTCCAGTATTATGAAACTATGTAGCAAGACATCACATATGATTTTAGGAATAAGTGTAATTTAAAAAATACAAGGTGAAGTATTTTACTTTTTATAAATTATTAAATATAATTTATAGATGCTGTCAGAAATCTGGTACGAATATACAAACATTTTTAAGGTCTTGAAAACTTTTTAAATTTTGATTTTTTATGGTATTTAGTTTCAGTTTACACCTATAAACAATTTTTGTAATTTTGACATTAATTGTTTTGATGTATATGAAGGATATGGAAAATGGAATTAAAATATTTTATGAAAATTTCTGTTCTCATTTCCTTAAGTATTCAGTATAGACTTCCAAGTAAGCTCATTTTTCCTAGTAGTCTAGCTTTAGCCCCTGTTGTTTTGTAGCTTTAAAATAGCCGAATATTAATCTATATAAATTTGCGTGGCTAAAATAAGAGCTCTTTATCAGCAAGAAGGTGTGCAATGAAAAATGACTTGTCTACTTTGGCATCATATTTTAATTACGAAAACTGGGAAGCTCGCATAACTCTTTCTGGAAAATAAAAAAGTAACTGTTGATTATGTGCAAAAATTAATCTTTATTCATGAAATAAAAATTAAAAAAGAATTTATGCCCTTAGAAATGATACTGTTGTGGTCTAGGATTTTCTGAAGTATAAGCTGTAAAATAACATCATTATGCAATAGTGCCTCAGTTGTTTGAAATAAAAAAAAAGGATTAACATCAGAGCAATAAAGATCATTTTAGGCATAGTTTGTTTAAGTTTAAACAATGAAATATCTGCATTTAAACTAGTACTAGTATGGTATAGTCCTTCTTTTGAAAGAAAGTGCTGTAGCAATTCATAGAAAGTACAGTGCAAATCTTATGTGATCATTGTTTGTGTGTTTTCAGCCATTCTTAAGAACACATAGCTGGTCGCTTTTTGGATATGAAAGGGGAAAACTTTTTCTCAGCTCTGCCCAGAAGATTTTGCAGGGTTTGGAAAATGTCAAGTTTGCTTTTGCTATGATTAGTTTTGCAATGTGAATTCTCAACTTGCTATAGTATTTGATCGAAAATCTACAATAAATATGCTGAAACAATCAGCAACACAGCTTCAGGCTGTAACTGTAAAGGTAGCTTCACGGCAACACTAAACTTATAATAAACACTGTGGAACAATCACCAATACACTGTCAAGCTATACTGTAAAGGTAAGCTTCACGGCAAAGCACTATCTCGATCGCTTTCCGTTCACAAAACTCTCGCGTAGCTTAGCACTCACAGTAAGCAGCTATTCTCACAATGCCGGCTCTCAGAAACACAAGGGTTTATATAGCTTTTCCTTAGGTTCCACAGGTTTCGAGAAATATCTCGACAGGAAGTTATTCTAGAAGCTTCCTGATTGGACCATGGGATATCGCCAATCTGGCAACCCTACCATACACTATTTTATGGCAACCCTAGTGCTATGCCGGAAAGCTTACATACAGGCGCAACCGCCGAATTTTTCGCAACAATATAATCGCAATTCCCAACAAAACTGTCGAAGTGTATTCTTTTTAGGGATTATCCACATCTACTATGACGAAGCTTTTAATCACGTTGGGGAGATGTTGCATCTTGAATTGAACGCATTGATCTGAAAGGAAACTGAGATTGATTAAATAGATAAGCACAAGTTCATTTTAACCAATTTGTCATGTCTTATCAAGAGGCAAAAATTTCTCAGGGCATAGAGAAACAATTTCTAACAGCTAAAAAAAAACCTTTTTGTTAATTTAATGATGTTTTCAAGACCTCATTAAATTAACCGAATGATCTTGAAATGGAAAAGTGAAATATCACTTTTTTTAAACAAAAAGTTTTTTTTTTTTAGCCAGAGATTTTTATCTAAGAAAAATTTTCTTAGCCAATCAGTCTTGACTATTTCTTTCCCAATGATCTCAACGTTCTCTATAAAAGTATTCCAACTTTCAGTTTAAACTTCACATAGCTACGTGCTCTTGTCGATGCCTTACATCTCGATAAGCCTTCCTATCTTCATGCACGATGTTAAAAAGATGAATTAAAACAATGGATAAAAACGATGTTGTAAAGAATATTTTTCAATTAATCCCGAATGAAGGATTGAGAAACGGACACTGCCGTTTCGGAATTTCCTGGAAAAACAGAAAGGGATGATCATGATTCTGATTTCCGTATTGAAAACTAATAAAATGGGTACTCAGACAAACAAAGAAGACAGATGTCTTGTTTTGCACCCGCTAACTCTTTCTGCACCGATGGGCGAAAAATCAAGCTAGGGTGCGAAAGAAAGGTATATAGAAAAAGGGCAATTTCGTATTTCAGAGGAAAGTAAAAAGGAGCGTCGTATATTTTATACGAGTTCTTAGACCAGGAAAAAAATATGGGAGAAAATAAAATTAAAAATAAATGGCCCAAAAGTAATGGAGAGGGAAAAAATAGAAAGGAAAGGAAGTAAGAAAATGTCCTAAATACAATTGTGTCCATACAAAAGTATATATTAAGTAAGGTAACATTTAGTATTGCGGTTTCCAAACATATTCATACATTTTTATTTGCAAACAAGATCATAAAACCATACACAGTGCGAGAGCATATCAGCAAAAATAAATAAATATAAGAACTTTTTTATGTTAATTATTTTTTTAAACATTATATTTATTTATTAATTTAACCATCATAGTTTATTATATATTTGTACTAGTTTAACAAATTGAGGCACACTTTATTAGTATATGCTCATAATTCTAAGAGATGTATTCAAGGAAATATAAATTAGTCTTATTCTTTCCTTTATTTGCGAAGTGAACGAAAAAATTGCAATCGAAAACAGTAAAACATCAACCTTTTACATTAATTGATGCCCAAGATTCCCTTTCCCCGTCTCGAGAAATTCCTCAAAGGGGCCCAGATGAGGAGTGCTAATAGACGGCATCTGCTGATAAGGATAATAGCGTCACTACGGAAGGTTACAGGAAAAACAAGCATATGATATAAAGCAATTTCTAATTATTATTTAATGTCAGAGGCCTACAACCATAATAAATAAATGAATCTAAAGGCACTTCAGTGATATATATTTGATTTAGTTTAGAGAAAATAAAGCTACTTATCTGAAAGCTCCTGTTTTCCTTCGGATTGCAGAAACAAGCTCATCTTCCTCGCTTGTTTCTGCACGTAGCTGTGTGAAGTCTAAACTGAAAGTTGGAATACTTTTATAGAGAACGTTGAGATGATTGGGAAAGAAAACGTCAAGACTGATTGGCTAAGAAAACTTTTCTTAGATAAAAATCTCTGGCTAAATCATCTCAGCGAGGAAGATGAGACCTTTTTTGCACAGAAAAACTGTCTTATTTGAGGGTGAGAAAATTAAAAAAAATTTTTTAATACATTAAGGCTTTTTTCCGGAAAACACATAAAAGTTTCGGAGCTGGCCAAGCTGCTGTCTCCATCGTTCGTGATCACAGCGCCCTCTCCAACACGTGCAGCCAGAATTTTCAAAACAAAATTGTCCAAAATGGGTAGGATGGATCACTTTCTTTCTTGATCTGTCACGGTTTCGCTTCACAGTACTATTGAACATCCTGCATTCTTCACAGCAAGATTCTTTTGGAAGATGAGATGTTTATGAATGATTAGTATATATTTTAAGATTCTTTTCGAAACCTAGATTAAGAATTTATTATAACCGATTTCTTAATTATTCTATATATTTTTTTCGAAAATGTAGCTCATCGTTTCTCTTCAAACATGAGCATTATATATTTTGATTCTTTTCGAAAATGTGTCCCAAATTTATGATAACCGATCCATCTGTTCTGGAAAGGAACCTGGATGAATCTCTGAGAACATTTTTTCCAGCCGATTTGAAATTTTTTTAGATTCAATCCGAGTTTTGTTTCAAATCACTCTGTGCTGGATCCTGGATGGATCTTTGAGAAACGACTTCAAATTTTTTAGACCGAGTGAGATGAAGAATGAAAATCTTTTTTAGGTAAAAGAATAGTTCAAATCACTCTGTACTGGACCTGGATGGATCTGTGTCTGGATCTGAGAAAATTTTTTCAACCGACTTGAAATTTTTTAGACCGAGTGAAAAGGAAAATATTTTTGGGTCCTTTCTGCCATTCAATGAACAAAGCTCCACCTACGGTCAGGTCAAACATTAAAGTTTTCACTTTAAATCATGACAGGCATCACATTCCAATCTGAAATGTTCCTCATTATCATGCAGGTTAAACATGTTTCCCAAAATGCTTTCTGGTCAATATTTATATATGGTAAAACACAAACGAATGTTCTTTCAGAAAAGTAGTGAAGAGAATCATTTTTAGATTAGGCTAAAAACTACTTTCGTAAGAATTTTAAAATCTTACTGTCAGGACACAAAACGTGTCTTTCTGTAAGTTAAAAAGGAGGGTCATTTTTGGAGTTGGCTAGAAACTACTTTTCTTACCAATCTGAAAATCAAATCTGTAGCTATGTTATATTCTATAATATATATATATACTGTATAATATATATAACCTATTAATACCTTTTAGTTTAAGACATACAGTGTGTCTTTTTTGCGTCTTCTTCATTGAATTTTCTACCATGGGATTTTTTTTCTATATCTGCTCAACCGCACCTATTTGAACACTAACTTTATCAAACGTTTCGTGAAAAACTCGCCTTGTTTGTATGGTACAGATTAAGGCGTGCTATCCAAAAATATCTCATTAGTAGTAAGCGCAGGTACTCAGGCGGTGGGAGTGACGTCACAGAAAAGGGGCGTGGTCTCCGCCATCTTGAATTTCTCCGGAAGTGACGACACCAGCGCCATCTTGTATCACGTGATGGAATGATGTAATCATGTTAAGTTTCGTTTTTATGGTGTGGGAACGATCTTTTCAAAGTTTTTATTTGTTGTGGCAACAACCCTATTTCTTTATGTTTATGGCAACGAGCTCTTGAACCACGTGTTTGGCATGACATCACTTTTATAATTTATTATTTTGAATCATATACCCTTTTTAATTATTTAATACGTGATTATTTTAATTATGGTTAATTGTTAATCACCATTTTTAATGAATTAGTGCGTCATTATTTTTAATTGTTACCTTTAATTAATATTTATTGAATTTAATATCATTTTCCCTGAATTTTAAAAATAACCCTCACGGCCGGGATTCGAACTCGCTATCTCTGAGATGGAAGTCTGGCGCTTTAACCACACGGCAATCCTATCGTCCCCCTAAACTTGTTATTTCACCTTGTCGACCCTCTTTTTCCATTTGACTTTGTACAGAGGAAACCGGCATGATGTCACTAGGCTGAAGGATAGCGCATGCGCAAACCTCACTTTAACTTTCTAAGCCATTATTTTATTCCTTGCTGCTTTAAATATAAGATTTTCCCACAGTTTAATTTTTTTGCTTTATTATTAGGATATTTTTCATCGTTGTCCCTTTTTTTTCTTCTTGTTCTTACTTAATTAAATTTATACGTTTTGCTTTCGCAAATGTAAACTTTACTGTCGCAAATTAATGTTTCCACAATTTTAAATCCGTAGAAGAAAATTTATTTTTACATTTACTTTTCCCTTTTTATTTAGCAAAAGTTTTTTTTTTTTTCCAAATTTATTCCTTTTTATATTTTTACTTTAAAAACTATTTTACGATTAACTTTTTTTTTGACAAAAGTAATATTTATTTTTACAAGTTTAATTTTTTTTCCTTCTCGCTTTTTATTTTAAAGAAGTTGTTACTTACGTTTTCCTTTTGCTTTTCCTTTTTTTTTCTTCTCGTTATTATTAAATTAAATTTACATGTTTTGCTTTTGCTAACGTAAATTTTACTGTCACAAATTAAAGTTTCCACAATTTTATATCCGTAGAAGAAAATTTATTTTTACATTTTCTTTTCACTTTTTATTTTGCAAATTTTTTTTCTCATATATAATCCTTTTCATATTTTTACTTTGAAAACTTTTTTACGTTTAACTTTTTTGGTTTTTACAAAAGTAATATTTATTTTTACAAGTTTTAATTTTTTTTCCTTGTTGCTGTTTATTTTAAAGAAGTTGTTACTACATTTTTCATTTTGTTTTCAAAAAAGTAATATTTATTTTCATAATTTTTTCCACTTCTCAGTTTTTACAAATGCAGTTTTCCTCGTTATGTATTTTACTTCCAAAAGTAAATTAAAACTTTTTCTTTTCACATTTTTTTTCTTTTTTCGTTTTTATAAATGTCAATTTTTTCTTGTTATGTTTTTATTTTACTCTTAACTTCTTTCCCTTGGTTTAAACACTTATTGATGTTACATCTCCATTTCCTTTTGGAGGTCTTTATGGATAACATTTTCTGGAACTTTAAACAGTATTCCTCTATGCAGTTTAATTGAATATTCCCTTTCTTACTTTTCATACTACTAAATAGGAGATTCTCAGAAATTTTCCTTCTGATCTATTTTACTAATTACTAATGACTGTACTAACTTTATGAAATACTACGCAAAGCATTACGAATTCTCTTTTACACGTCTTACTTTTATTCAAATGATTCGCCAAACTGTGTCTGACAAATCTAAATTTTACACTTTGCATTTCCACATTTTTCCTCAGATTAAACTTATATCCTGCTTTTAAAATATATTCATGGGCATTTCTGATTCCTTTTCCCTAAAAACAAATACAGACTTACACACTTTCTTTACTGTATCGACACTGTACTGTTACAGACAGTTTCTTTACTGGAAGACCTACTGACTTTGAAGAAATCCTATAAGGAGTAATAAATTTTTCATGTCATGAAGTTCGCTCAAACCAATACATGAGTCATTTCTACCCAGTTTAGTTCAGTTACATACCAAAAGTATTTCATTTCTAATTATTTTACTCTACAGACATTTACATGAATATACTCAGGACACTCCTTTTTTATTCAGCAGAAGGATTCCTTTATATTACTAACCCATATTAAGGTTTTTAAACACTTTACAAAAATATCTTGGATTTTATTGTGCACATCCTACCTAAAACCACTAAACATTCTCTAAACCTTGATTTTTTTATTGTGAAAACATCACTTGAATCCTTAACATGATATCACCCATCTACCACAGAACCTCATAAATGCTACTATATTCGAACTTACTACAGCCTTGACTTTCTTAGCAAGGTACACGAGATAGTATTAATTTTAGCTATAACTACACATAAAATTAATGTTCAGCCATGGGAATGAAACTTTGTCGCCTTTTTTTTCCAATTTGGAATACAAAAATTTCTTAAGATGGAATATTTTTTTTCAACCAGTATATATGATCATTATTTTTGCTGAGTCTCATAGCCTCTTAAGGTATTCATTGTAACTTAACTAAAAGATACCCATATTTCTCACTAATGACAATAATTTATTTAGCACTGAACTGTTACAGCCTTTTGAGAACGAAATTTAATTTATCATACCTGGCATATAAACTCCTAAGTAGTTATGCTACATTACACGAAATATTGAGTAAAGTTCCAAATACTGATCCAGCATAGTAATTAAAAGATTTAACACAGTCATTTTAAGACAGAAATTTAAAATTGACATTATTTTTTAACACTGAGCTCTTGCAGCTCTTTGAGAACATTTAACTTCTCACGGATAGCAAATAAAATTATGCATAAGCATCATACATAACAAATAATAATCCAACTTAACTTAAAAGTTTTAGCACATTCTAAGTTAGGTACGCGTTTCAAAATTGACATTGGTTAATAGTGAACTCTTTCAGCTTTTTTTGACATTTAACTTCTCATAGATAACAAATAAAATTTCTTACGAATATCGTACATAATAGGCAATAGTGACAGAAACTTCATATAATGATCTACTATAGTCATCAACTTTAAAAATTTTAACGCAGTTTAGTATGATTTAAAATAAGGACCACACTTTCAAAAAAAGCATTATTTTAATTAAACATTGGAGCCACACAATTCTGTGCACATATATAACATTTTATTTACCATGAGCATTACACATATTAATTAAATAAAATACATTTCACAAAGTACGAAACACATTTCTCTTTTAACCAGCTGTATTCTTAAGAAAAAAGGATGAAGAAAAGATACAGTGCTGGGAACCGTTTGCTGTTAGTGTTCCTCATTTCCCCACGCAATGATCAAAATATATATGTACTTTAAAATCAGTTAAAAAGTATTCAAATGCAAACATTCAAACAGGAATGCTTCACAAATTAGATAAAAGATGGGTATACAATGAACTTAGCGATAAATACAGAAAAACATGTAAAGACCAAGGGGGAAAAATATTGCATTCGCGGAGAACTTTCTATGGTAAACTTTCTCTATTTTAGCATATGGGGTGCATTTTTTCGTTTTAGACTAAACACTTCAAGGCAATTCCTGTACAACTAGGGATTTTGTTAACACTAGTTGGTAATGTAAATTATTAAAACAGTCTCAGACATATAGCAGAGGTATGCCATATCCGTAGAGAAAATTTTTTTTCAAGTCAAACCGCAATAGTGAAATATAAAATGGAATAAGAAAATGTCATATTTCCAACAAAATTAGTATCTGAGTATGCAAAACATGAATGTTTTTCTGAAAATGTTCCGAACGTCATAAGTCAGGAATAAGAACCTTAACTAGATTCTTAAACAGGGCATGAAAAATAATGAAGTATTTTCAGTTTTATTTTGTCTGTAGTATATTTACTTATACTAAAATCTTCCGTTTTGTTGGTTGTATTCTACATTTAGGCACAAGTTGGTTAATCAGAGTGATTTTTGTGTTTTAAAGCTTTAGATTCAGAAATATTACAACTTGAGAAATAATACATGTCAAAAGCAAAAAGATTAGTACGAAGAGAGAATATACCATAAGCAGGCGAACGTGATAAATCACTTTTTCGCTGATTTTCACGAATTTATAGATTGGTATCAAAATTATAATACCCTGTATATGAATTGTGATTGTTTTCAAATACATTACTATCACTGTTTTCCATTTACGTTTAAAAAAGCATTTCGTGTTAATTTACTGTTTTTCCTGAGATTTATCCACGTATTTACTTAATTTTTGCATTTTTTGGTTTACAATTATAATACCGAAAGAACCTAAGAGAAAATTTTTTCTTGAAAATAATCCATATTTTCCCCAAACGCTATTTCTTTAATATCTTTGAAGTAACTTTTAATGAGTTTTAGATGAAAATTAACCGAATTTAGTCGTTCATTACTATTTTTTCTGCTTCTCATATCATTACATTTCCAATGAAATTTGATTCATTGGTAGATAGTTGAATGTTTTATTTTTTTCGCATCCGAATGCATTTCGTGTCTCACATATGCTCATTACATATAATTTAACAAAATTACAAACAAGTTAGAAGTTAAGATAATATCTCCTGAAATACTACTCTACATTTCATTTCGGAAAGTTTACATAAGTATCTTCATTTTGAATCCTTCAATGTTTCTTTTCCCCTGCATCCCAAGTAAATTTTGAGCATAAAATTTTTAGTTTTGAGACGAAGGTTATTTGCGAATGACTGGGATGTTATCATGTTTTCATAAACCGTTTTTGAGAAGTACCTTATCTATAACCATTCGAACACTTTTCAATATTACCATTTTGTACATTACTACCACTGAAAATCATTTAATTTTCAAATACTTTCCTGTTTATCTTTTACGACGCCTTGTAAAGACTTGGGAACAAATTTTTACTAAATACTTATATTGTTTCAGTTAATAATTTTGTTACACTCTGAAAGATTTAACTTCAACAACACTACCACGCTGAACCAGAAATTAAGAAAAGAAATGGAATTTTTTTCTTAGTATACTATAGGGATGGATTAATTTTTTCTGACACTGATGTATTCGCATGTAGATAACGGAGACTTTTAACCCAACTCATACAGACATTGAATATTATGTCTAAGTCACCACGATCACTGACTTGCATTGTTATAGATTTTCTTGTGAAGTCTATTTCTTTCTTAAAAAGAAGTTTATACACTATTTTCTTTAGAAACATGTCCAAAAAATATCTCATCTTCATAAGAAACATCAGCCCTTTGATTTAAATTTCTACGAAAATAAGAACCCTTATTTTGTAAATATGTTTCTCTCTGACTCAAAGTTTCTTCTTTGTCATATTCGAAATTTCGATTAAACCTACATATCTGATAGATTGTATTGATGAACCAGGGTTATCTTATAAACTTATTGCATTGCATATCAAGTGAATATGGATTCACTGTTCACTGTAGAAAAATGGTGTAAGACCAGGGACGCCGGCGTAAAAAACCCTGTCCCACGTAAAACAGTTAAGTAACTGCGAATAATGTCAAGTGTATAACTTGAGAACCAGATCATAATATATGCCATTTCTTACTATGAAAAAGATGGACTAATTGTGTCTAATATATTATATCTTGTCGACAATCAGAAAAAACGAGAACAACCTGCAAAGGTACTTACTACTAATCATATAAACAGATACAAGAGGTGAATATGTGAAGAAAGTCATGTTTCGCCCGTAAATGCTCATTTTTCAGGTTGAATTTTACTAACGGACACATGTATTTTTTGCATTTTTAATAAAATCTTAAAGGCTGAAATTAGTGTTTCATTACCAAATTTGTACTTTCCGACTTCAGTCTACTGAAACGAAAACATTCATATCTTATTACGAAGTAAATTTTGTACATGTTATACTTTTTTGATTAACTCTCAAACCACTTGATTATCTTTGAAAATTTGTTTCCTATTCCAGTGCTAATATATTGCTAATTTTCGCTTTTTCAATGCATTTCGTATGTGACAAAAACTTAATTTCGAAACTTTTACTTACTTAACGCCTTGTCT
>KK114124.1:168458-193435 GCA_000611955.2 Stegodyphus mimosarum | reverse complement strand
GTTTGGCGCATTATAACCATCCCTGGTTTTGCGCCAAAAAATTTCACTCACCACCACCACCACAAGGATTGTAGGGTTTTGAATTTTTTTTAGCTCTCTGTTTCATACTCTTAATGCTAGGATAGTATTTGAAACTGTAATGGAAAAAAAAATTGAAAATAGGTGCATTACATTTACTTTTCAATCTTATTCTTTCGTAAGCATAAATGTTTTCGTACAACCTTTCCTAAAATCTTTCCTGATCATTTACCGAAGCTATGCCGTTAAAAATGGTTTACTGAGCCTGATTTACTTTGCATTATCCTTTCAATGAAAGCCACAGCCCCAAAATTTATCTACTTAACATTTTAAAACTGTTACGAATTTGAATGTTTTTAGAATTATGGGAACAAACTGAAACTCCTTTACGAATATCATTACTTATATCTGGGTAAGCACTTTTGTTTTGAATGAAAATATTTTGTAAAAGCCACGAGTATGACATTTTTTGATAGTTTACTTTTTAAAATTCGAAGCCTGTCATGAGAAAAATTACAATTAGCTTTCGAAAATTGCAAATGGTTATTTCTTTTTTATTAAACGTTAATTTACAAAAGATGAAAGTTTCTAATTGATTTGTAATCAACCATCATCAGTATATCACTTGTAAAAGATTATCTATCATACCTGAGAACAGCTATTGTTTATCTTATGAAAACATATTATATTTCAACGTTTATAGATGTCGAAATGTTAATATTTGGAAATCGGTAAACTATCTGGAAATGCTTCTCTCTGTATAGCAGTGGATGATGGAAGGATCTTGTAGTGTGTAATTATAGCTTTTAATAGGAAGGGAAAGCGACTGCCCTCCATTGGCTTCCGACACTGTTTCTTTTCAGGTCTAAGAAAGAGAGCTAGTCTGTCGCTATATATTGTCGCTATATGTATATTGTGTTGTACACGCTGCCGTTATTCTTATTTCATACACCGTGAATGAGTGATTACCCATTTACACTCCTGCTTGACCGAGACATTAGGCGAAGGTCATGAGAGCGAAGTATAGTGAGAACAGTGCTGTAAATATTCGTTTTCCCCTATTTTTAAGTATTGATAGATTATTATTTTTATTAGTAGCAGCAGTACAAAAATGTAGATCTTTAACATTATTCATTATTTGATGGCATTTTTACTGTCTGAATTAATGGAAAATACTGGACAATCCAGAAATCTACACTGAATTTAAGGAAATACATCAAATCCATTCGTGACTTTTTTTATGGCTTTTATAGCGAAATTCTGGTATTCGGTATTTTTTCGGTTTTTTATAATATCTGCTGAATTAAAGTAACATGACTCTTTTTTGCGCATTATGTTTTTTCGATAATTTTGCTTAAAAAGCAGAAAGGCAATTAAAAACTGATAAATCTAACAAATGAAAAAATAGTCTCTTTTCCCATTTCAAAGTTCGGTTGCCAAACGTGTATTCGTATATTATATATATATTTATATTTGTAACTAACTGACATTTTAAATGACGATCGTTGTAAATTTGCGCACTTAGTTGTTTCATAAGCTACTAAATTTCTTTTTATTCAAATACGTCAGTTTCAATTGCGTAGGCATGGTGTGAGGAAAGTAGGAGAAACAGAACTGGAAATATTGTACAATCAAGCAATGCACTAAAATACTTAGCATTAAAAAAAAAAATCTCTTTTTCCCCCCTCCCCTTCGTCCTTCAAAGGAGTCTTCCCAGGAAACGAATCCGTGATGCTAACAAAAGGTAGGACACCCCAGAAGCTATTTTAATGGTTTAGAGCCATTAGAGTCGCCCAAAACGGGGTGGAAATACCTAGTATATGTTCGTATACTATATTTTTATTCAAATACGTCAATTTTAGTTCCGTAGGCATGGTGTGAGGGAAGTAGGAGAAACAGAACCAGGTAAAAGGAGAGCGGGAAATTCTGGTTTAGTTTAGGAGTGCTCATAAAATTCAGTCGTGATTATCAATAAAGGAAGAAAAATTTTATTCTCTGGTAGTAATAATAATAACCGCATAATAAGTGCAATAATTTTTTCATTTCAATAATTATTTTCTGATATTTAAACATATATTTGTACGATAATAGATATAAAAAAGGAACATGTCAATAAATTTATTCTATAACCTGACATATTTTTCTCACAATATGCTTCATTTTTACTTTAAAATATAATCTCGCAAACTTAAAGTATAAAAAATAAGAATTTGATGAAAGAGAACTATGAACATAGGACATGCAAAATATCTCGTAGTAGGTAAATTAAATGGTACTGTTCTGTTATCGGGATTGGATTCAGAAATGTACGTATGTGAGTGTCTGTGTATATGTATACACACACATACATTCGTACGTACATATATGCATATATACATGAACACATCCATACTTACATGCATACATACTAATATTTCTGAATCCGCTCCTGATTTTTTTTCCTCGCACCAAGAACCGCGTACCAATTAAATATCTATTACTTCATGCAGTGACAACACTTATCTTTTATAAATTACAACGAAGCTGTTAAAGTTATGAGCTATATATAATTTTAATTTATACCAACATTGTCGAAAAAGTTAAATGAAGATTTATATTATAAGAAGTTCTTTTATTATTAACTTTAAATCGCTTCATTTTTTAATCAATAGTAAATTGATTAAATGCGAGAAATTAATTAAAGAGCTGATGCTTTTACTGAATGACAACGCTCTAAGAAGCTGTTCTTTCTGCGTGTGCATGGAAGATAAATGAAAGATCTTACGTTTCACGGAGAGGAACTCTCACCAGCTTTTAGATTCTTTACTCATCCATCAATTTTTTGAAGCACATTAATGTCTACAAATTTTGCTTTTCTAATACAGGATTTTAATCGTTAAGTTAAAAAAAATGCATCTCCTTTGAGGTACAATAATAATAACAAACGTGAACAAATAATTTGCAAGCAAAATATATGCTAGCTCAGTTCTCAGTTTTAACTGATTTTGGCAAAGGTGAGAGATATTTGCCGGAAGAAAGAGGTGATTTTAAGAAGGACTTCAAGGATTTAAACTGTTCATGCTGTACACGAGGAAAAACAACGAAAATGCCATGCAGTCAGTCTTGAAATTCGATCCGGACTAAATTACTGGTGCCCAGCGGTTGTATCCTTTTATTTGTCTACAAGTGGGCTCACTTTCCTTTATTTCTGGAAAATTAATTTTAGAATCTTCACTTTACTTGAAGTTTTTATTTTTAATCGTGCATTTTGCGTAAATACGTGCTTATATATCTTTACTGTTAGGTAAAATTTTTCATTAATAATTCAGTTATGTTGAGCTCACTGTGAAAATTTTCGGGCGTCATTCAACATTCATCTATATGATGACTATAAATTAATTATTTCTTCATCCATTGAAAAATGCTCCGTCTTTCCCAAATAACTCAGAAAACAGGGATTACTTTGTACACTATTCAATGTCTTTTATCCCGCTAATACGAGAAACTTCTTTCTTAGTAAAATATATAAAAAAACAAATTGTCCATGAAAATAGAAGATTACTCGGATGGTTTGGAATTGAATTTCGTCTTAGTGAAAGCAGTTTAGTACATACATCAACTAAAATCCTTCTCATAGCTTCGCTTTAATTATTTCGACGTATACAAGACTACCTTCCAAGAGTAAGTACGTAGAGTCATTACGATTTTTTAGACAGGAGACGTGAAAAAGGAACAATACCCTCGCTGGGACTCGAAATTGAACTTCTCGAATACGCGCAGAGTGTGCTACCGTGAAACCACGAAAGCATGCAGAAAAGAGCAAGAAAATACCTTATATACTCCCTCATTCAAAGGGCCACTAGGGATTAGGGTACCCAGTCGCCAAATCCTGGTGGTAAAGAATCATCATCCATCACCTTTTAGTTCTGGCGCCACTGTAGAGTCATTAGAATTTTTTAGACAAGAGACGTGAAAACTGAGCAATACCCTCACCGGTTCTCAAACCTGGACCTCTCGAGAACGCGCCGATAGTGCTACCGTGACACCACAAAGGCATGCAGAAAGGAGGAAAAAAATACCTTATAAGTATGCCTTCGTGAAGGATTTCGTAAAGGAAACTTACTCGTATCCACGTTACGCTTGAGGAAAAACCATAAACAGCCCCTTCTCTGGAATTAGAACCCATCTCAAACTACCAGCGTTCAGGGACTTAGCCACTCAACCGCTGGTGGCGTTTATTAGCATTTGTATCAAAAGACTTTTTAAAATAATTGCGTAGATACAGTTATTAGGTAATAATGAATTAATATATTAATTAAGTTCTCAATATAAAGAAAAACTTTCATTCAATTTATCGCTATCAGCACTGACATTTGGAAAGGAAATAATTTATTTTCTGATTATAAAACATCTTTTCAACTGTAATATTTTGGGCGTAAAATATCTAACACTTCTTCCACGCACTTATTTTTTTAAATCTCGTATATTCCATAAAATATAAGAATAAAAGACTTATAGATTTCTTTCTAAAAGAGTTCCAAGACACGGTGGAAAATTTCACACAATGCAGATTTTAAAATTTCGGTTGCATTCCAAATTTTAATAAATTATTTAAACAAAGCTATTGATTTATTGATCTTCATGAATTTTTTCGTCATATTCATTTACTCGATTTAATATAATTTGTTGAGTTTATAAGGTATATCTCCCACATTCTTAGCGTGCCTTCGTGGTGTAATGGTCAGCACACTGAGCCGGTATTTCAGAGGTCCATGGTTCGATTCCCGGCGAAGGAATTGCATATTTTTCATGTCTCCTGCTACTAAATAACCTAATGTCTCTACAAATTGAATACTTTAATTTCTACCTCGAAGAATATTTTACATGTAAGTTCGCGTTTACAGTAAAACAGTCAGTCACAATTACAAATTCCAAAACTCAGGCATACTAAAAAAACAGTGTTGTCTTTTCATAAAATAGAAAGAAAATACCATTAAAAACTCCACTTGAAATACGAAGGCAAACAAAAAGTTAATTTTGACATTATATATCTTTTTCTTGTTGTTGAGAAATCAGAAACTGTAACCAACATTCAATACGAAGATCAAATAGTCAATTATACACTGGTGCGCAAAAATTAAGGACGAAGTCGAAAAATTAGCATATCAGCTGAACGAAGAGGCAGAGCGGACAGAAAGACCAATCAGGAGATTAAGTATGGTGATGTACGGTAGCACATGCGCAGATATGCAGGTAGACGTAATAGGGGAGTGTCTGAGTAGTATAAAGCATGTTGTCGGTGTAAGATCAGTATTTCTGGCAAAGAGATTGCATGCCGTATAGCAGTTAAAATCACACCGAGTTGCTGCCTCTGCAAGAAATGGCGAATAATCAATCTGTTAGACGACATCTGGATGCTTTTACCCGAGGTCGAATCATTGGGAAGTTGGAGGAAGGCCGCAGTGTAACAAGTGTGGCTGCAGAGCTCGGAATTGCTCACAGCATCGTTTCACGACTTTGGAGACAATTTCAAACTACAGGAACAGCTATCCGGGGGTTTAGTAGTGGTCGTCCACGAGGAACCACACCCGCAGATGACCGGTATATTGCCTTACAGGCCAGAAGAAACAGGCGGCAGACAGCGGGAGAAATCGCTAGACACACGACACAGGCGACTGGACGACCGATATCGCGTTTTACCGTGGCCAGAAGAGTGCACGGTGGTGGTCTGTTTGCACGACGCCCTGTACGGTGTGTACCTCTAACGCCTGCCCATCGGAGAAGGCGTTCTCTGTGGTGCCGGGAACACCGGAATTGAAGAGACAATGAATGGGGACGAGTAATCTTTACAGATGACAGCAGTCTCAGCATTTAGTCTGAGTTGCGATTCTAGACACATACACATCTGGACAGACCGGGGAACACGCAATAACCCCTTCAACATCATGAAAAGCGACTTTTTTGGAGGTCGCGGAGTTCTCGTTCGAGCAGACATAATGCTTGGTAGCCGGACCGACCTTCATATCTCCCAAGGAGGTTCGTCACCTTGGACTGCTCTTGTAACGAGGTTCTTCTTCCTTACATGC
The DNA here is from genome assembly GCA_000611955.2 of Stegodyphus mimosarum. Taxonomy (NCBI): domain Eukaryota; kingdom Metazoa; phylum Arthropoda; class Arachnida; order Araneae; family Eresidae; genus Stegodyphus; species Stegodyphus mimosarum. The sequence continues at coordinate 187,352 of KK114124.1, read as the reverse complement.
GTCTTTTCACAAGGGCTATGGGTCCTCAGTTCCTCTTCATGGACGACAACGCTCCACCTCATCGCACAGTTACTGCCGAAGAGCTGTTGGTGAGTGAAGATATTGAACACATGGATTGGTCGGCAAGGTATCTGGATCTATATCCCGTCAAGCATGTACGGAACTTACTAGGGAGACCCGTGGCAGCACGTAACTTATCGCCAGTAGCGATTCCGAAACTGCGATTGTGCTACAAGAGGAACGAGCAGCAGTGTCTCAACAGCTCATTAACAACCACATATACAGCATGCACAAATGATGTGAAACCTGCCTAGCAGTCAGCGGAGATCATATCCTCTATTAATAACCGGATGTTTCTTGCTGGACACCCATCACAGGGATTCAGTCGCATTGCGCTTCATGCTACTTTTTCAATAAAGCTTCTTTTTATCCCTCTGATTTCTCTTTTAGTAAGTGTTGCTTACATTACTCATGTCCTTACGTATTGGGGATCTTACGGTATTAAATGTGTTGATTTGGAAAGCTTTTTTACAAAGTTATATTGAAAAAACCGTCTCGTCCTTAATTTTTGCACACCAGTGTATATTATATGATTTATTAAAAATGCATTTTTCATTACATTTCTGAATTTTTCCTATTTTTACTAAAGATTTTGGGATGTAATCAGCGACTGAGGATTGGGCTTTCATTACTACAATGCACCAGAAGGCACACAGTTGTAAAACGATTTGTCATCATTCAAAAACCTTGCAGAATAATATACACTTGCTGTCTGACAATAAGCCTTTACTCAGAGGGCTCTTCCGTAAAGTGCGCTATTCACACAGATTTCACACCCTATTAAGAGCTTTGTGTAAATGACAGCCGCCTGCGGAAACGCAGGGGGAAAGGAGAACTCGTGTAACGTCTCAACACGTCTTAAGCATTTATCGGGTAACCTTGCCTCCGTGTATACACGTCTTAAGCATTTTTCGAGAATTTCAGTTCCGTCTATACGCGTCTTAAGCATTTTTCGAGCGATCTCTGAAAACGTTTAAAAACGTCTTAAGCAGTTAAAGGGTTAAAAGAACTTCCTCCAACTATTTTAGAATCTTTGTATGTTGACGACCTCCAGATTAGTTGTCGAGGGTCAGATATGAGACATATAGAGAGGCAACTGCAGATCGCATTCAATAAGATCCACGAATGGTCAGTCAACCAAGGATTTACGTTTTCTGAACAGAAGACCGTTTGCGTGCATTTTTGTAGAAAGAGAGGTCTCCATCCTGAGCCTGAATTACACCTTAATGGATTTATCATTCCAGTTGCACCTGAAGCAAAATTTTTGGGAGTGATATTCGATCAGAAACTGACTTTCCTTTCTCACGTTTCACAGCTGAGAAAGAAGTGTATGAAAGTATTTAATATACTAAAAGTCCTGTCGAATACCTTCTGGGGTGCTGATCGATGCTCCATGCTTCGCATCTATAGAGCGCTTGTCCGTTCTAGACTGGACTATGGCTCAGTTATCTGCGGATCAGCTCGGTCTTCTGTGTTGCTAAAACTAGATCCTGTGCATCATCAAGCTCTGAGGATTTGTTCTGGAGCTTTCAGGACATCTCCTGTCCAGAGTCTTTAGGTTGATTGTGATGAACCATCACTTCGTTTGAAGCGTGAGCAGTTGTCTGTCTTGCATTATTTTAGCATTTTATCATAACCTGACAATCCTAATAGGCTAGCTTTGACTGATAACAGCTGTGACATTTTATTTGATGCACGGCCATCCTGTATGCCTCCCTTTTCTTTGAGAGTTCGCCCTGTGATCGAGGAATATATGAATGTTCTATCAATGTTTAAATATTCTGAAAGTGATAATAATATATCACTTTCAGAACGTTTAAACCATTATTTACCGATAGGCGCGCAGTCAGCCAAAGGCGCAGATGACATGTTCTGGTTACGTCACATCTCGTCTCCCGCCTCAAGTCCGTTTTATGGCGGGTGCCGTTGGAGTGAAAGCGTTGTTATGCAGTATTCCCGGTACGAGTCTCATTCCTGTGTGCATAATAAAGTATATTTTTATATGAAATGCTTTTTCGTTCAATAATGGAGTCAGATCACTTTTAATGCAACCATCTTGAACATCAACCACTCCTCAGTGCTAATAAATGGCGACATCAGTGAGCAACTACAGTACCCCAAGGCTCTGAGGTCTATTGTCTCGAGTGATCTCTACATGGTATTTCCAAAATACTGTTTTATGGGAAAATTACAGGAAAAAAACAGCTATAAAATATCGAGTGACAAACTCACCGTAGAAATTGGATTTTTTCCGATTTCTGTGAAACATTCTTGTTCCCTACTCGCAATTGGGAACATTTTACAGCTCGAAATTGTTCACTAATGTCTTTTGATCTTCCTATTTTTTTTATTGTAGGTTAGGAGATTTAATATATGATTTTCATTTTCTTAATGAATTTTAAGAGTATCATGAAAGAACCAATTATTTCCTGAAATATGTAAAAATTATTACCATTATTATAAGATATGATCAACTTATTTGTTTGGTATACAATTATTAAATAAATAATTATCGTTGATTCTAGGTTAAAACTGTAACAACTATAAACGATAATCTAAATAATTTTACGGATATTTTTGTTAAGCTAGTGTCGGGATCCTTTAGTCCTAAATATTAGGACCATTAGCCTGTCAATGAAATTTATAGAATGTGCTGGCATTTAGTGATAGATCGTGGAACCGAATTTGAATTTACGGTTTTGAGATAATAATTGGATACTGAGAAAAATTAATAGAGCGCACCATAAAATACAACTAACGCCATAAAATACAACTAACGCAATAAAATACGACAATACGACTAACGCATTATGATGTGGTCCTATGCGTGTTAAATTTTGCTTCTACATTTATTTAAATAGTAAAACTGTGAATAATAATTAAACTCTATTTCGTATGAGAACTGAAAATACTCTTAAATTTAGGAGATGAGATATCCAATACTTTATAAATGAGATTATTTTTTCATTACATAAATTTCATAAATAACATTGACATAATATATTACAATTTAAAATTAATTATAAAATTCAGCATAGATATTAGGTTGTGTTTGTTTAGTAATCAAACTGATAAAAAGGCAAAAATTGTTGTCAGCAAAAATTGAGTAACTAAGTTACTGAATTTTCTACTCATATATTAGGCTATTTTAAAATGTTTCTTGTAACAGAAAAGTATTTATTGGACATTACCAGTCCCATTAACAGAAGGTTACCCCAGAAAACTCTCTCCAATTTCTCTGTATACTGCTGCCATCTAGCGTCTGAAATAGATACTGTTTTGAAGCCCAATAGCTAAGTGCAATTTTTGATTTGAAAATAATACTTGCAATTTAAAAGTGCATTAACTTTATTTAAAAATATCCAACTAAAATTATTGCAAACATGTCAGAATGTTATACGTGAGAAGCATATATAATTTAGGTTAAAAGTAACACTCCGAATAATGACTATTAGAGAAGTCAAACAAGAAGAATCAGCGTGATATTTGTAAATTCGTAGTCCTGCAAAATTTACAAATATTACGCTGATTCATGTTGTTTAACTCTCCAATAAGCATATATAGTTTTCCATCATTTTTTATTTTTTTATGCCAAGATTAACATATTTTTTTACCATTGCTCGCTTTGAAATCGTTGAGTTTGTTAATAAAAAATTCGTGAAAGTTTTGCAAAATAGGAAATAAATAATAAAACAAATTCCAAATTTGGACTTCCACATGCCCATATTCCAGTGGAGGATTACGTTATTCAAAATTTAATGTCTCTATGTACCGTTATATTTTCACAGTGCGAGAAACGCATTCATTTATGCAGATTTTTCATTGTTTAATTTCTTTAAATATCATGAAGGGCTGTAATATTTGGTGGCAACAATTTGAAAAGTGAAACACCGTTTATGGTAAATCAACGTAGAATGCCAAAACCAAATTAATAGTGGGCGAATTGCCTCTTTGGGATAAAAAGTGTTACTTTTGTAAATATATCTGAAATTATGCTGTCTTGAAAATGATTAGAGGAACCAAGGAATTTTTAAACCGAAATGGTCATTGATTTCTATTCGTTAAAAAATACATTGCTTTACTTGTATATGACAAAAAGTGATAAGAAGCCGGAAAACAAATCCAAATTCAAAATTTTTAGGTTGGCAATAAAATAAGCTGCTTAAAAATTCTAGTTATTAAAAGTGTCACTGGATTTATTTGTAACCTAAGACCAGCGTTTTACAAATTATCTTTATTCATGTTTGGTAAAAGGAATGGAGAAATTAATGATTTATTTTATTTGCAGTGCTAACGTTTGTTTCCGAACACTTCTGTTCTTGAAGTTTATTTGCAAAAAAATGCTGTTAAATACCATAGAATAGATACATGCAAAAATGCTATTAAATATTTTTTTCTCATGCACTGTTGGTCACCTGTTTCTGAACTACTTGTAAAAAATATATTTAAGAAATTTTTTTAAATAAAACAATTTATTCAAAACGTTTCTAAAAATTGAAGTCACTTTATAATTCAGACATTCAAAGCGTTCAGATTCTTCAACAAAAGATTTGTTTTTGTGACATTTTTAAAATTTAAGTAAAAATACATCATAAGAATCATCTCCTGTCGATTTTAACTATCAGGCTCTTTAGCAAAATAGTATTTTAGTAGTTTCGAATTTGAAGTCAAGATGGCAAAATCCATCAAAGTAACTTACAGCTTCTATTAGCAGATGTTGAATCATACAGCATTTTAAATGCTGGAAAACAAACATTGCAAAAACATTAATGGAATGCGTTCAGTTGTATTTGATGCTGTGGGTTTTACGTGGAAATGGCATTAAAATCAGGGACCCATTTCGACTTAACATAAATGATTTAGGTTTATCTTGTAAAAAGCGAAGCAGAAGTCCAGGCTTACTGCTGTAAAACGGGCAGCTGAGTTTAAAAGAGTTAAAGTTCCAATGAATATTAACCCGAAAACTGACAGAGGAGTCTCATAGGAAGAAAATTCTTCATCACCAAGAAAGTTGCCCTTGCGTTGTCATACTGTATGTTACGTGAAGATATATCATCTTGAAGTAATGGGGCATTTGCAATCAAACGAAAATTTAATATATTTGGTTCTGACGCATGAATTATGTAATGGATGTGACCAGAGCTCAATGAGAAACTGAATCTGAAATTACTGTTGCCTAGTATTAGAAACCAAAGTGGAGGCATAATGGTTTGGAGCTTTTGTAGAAAGCATTAAGGATAAGTATAAATATGTAAAGATTTTGAATGAAAATCTGAAAACATCAGAGCAACCAGTGAAATGCAAAATGTATTTGAGTCCTTCCAGGATAATAATCCGAAGCACATATCTGCAAATGTTTGCTTATGGCTATTCTACGATTGTCTTGAAATTTTCAAAACATCTCCCCATTCACCTATTCATGGAACTTATAATTATGGTAAATAGGTAGCTCTTTTGAGCTGTGCTATATATATATATTAAAAAAAAGTCTGAAGGGATTCAGATTTTAGATTACATCCAAAGGGGCTTTTTATCCCGTTACCTTTATAATTTTTATTAATGACATTATAATTATTATTTTGATTATTATTACAATAGATTTTATAATGATTTATCTGGTACAATGGTTTTTTTATAGTAGGTTTTTTTACAATGGTTTTTTATAATGGTTTCTTACAATTGTTTCTTTACTACCGCCTTTTAAGTTTTATTGATGTTTTTTACTATTCCATTCTTCCATATAACGGGAAATGGTAACTATACGTACTGATGTATACAACCGTTCTCATGCTTTGATTGGAAAAGATTCCATCGATTGTCGTATATCTTCTGGTAGTAAAGTGTTTGGGATTCGTTTGTAACTCGAGATTTATGGCTTGAAGTTGTTTGGCAAAATGCCTTTTTTCCGAAGAATTTAAACCAATATTAAAATTTCCGGCCAAGACCGTTTTGCATTCTTCATCGCCTTCCAAAGTCCGAAAAATGGCATCGAGTATATGATCAGTACTGAGGTTCGGTTTGGCGTACAGAACAGCAAATCTAACTTTATCTTGCAAGTAGACCAGCAGCATTTGTATATCGTTATAATTTGTTATAAAATCAGTTTGTTTTTCATATAAATCATAACTTCGGAAGGCTTTCTTTGTTACTGAGAGCTGTCTAATCTTGCTATCACGGTAAAGCCCGGTATTTGAAAGTCATCGGAAGGTAAAGTCCAAGTTTCCGCCAAGAGAATTAATTCGCTTTGCATGAATGCCGGGTCCGCAATCATATCTTTTTAGTGAGCTGGAAGCGATTGGATGTTATGATACATGAACTGAATCCCTCCATAATCATTTTCGTGCAGGAAACTGAATATTGAAACAATTGAATTTTCTTTCAATCGAGTAAGTTCTTTAACGACCGGATTGTCTTCTGAAGGTGGCTTGGGTGGTATGAATTGTTGCATTATGTATGATCCTTCCACTTTCGTCGCTCTGGAAAAGACTACATATTGAATTGCTCTCTTAACCGACGTTTGACATAAATGCACATTCTTTGTAGGTAGCCCCTTGAGATTTATGAATGGTGATCGATTCCAATAGTTGTACAGGAAACTGATATCTGTATATTGACATTTTGTTACTCTTGTTCGATATGTGTATTAATTTTCGTATCCTTTCTATCGGTGTATAGAGAAGATCGATTTGGTTTTCGACAGCATAAGACATGTGTGTTTTACGAGTCATCTTCTTTGTATCTTCGTCTTCAAATTCTAACCAAACTTTTTTAACGCTTAGGATTTCAGAATTTTTAATCTTGGCGAATTCAGTTTTTGTCGGAACACTTCCATTCACTAACCCATCAGATGTGTTCAAGTTGCACACGAGCATATACACTCACGTTTGTGAAAATTGCAACACCATGAAGGACTTACGCGAGTGAGCTGAAATTTTCAGGAAATGCAAAGTAGCGCATGATATGCAAATGATTAGAATTGCAAATCCGTAGCGCATGCGTATGCTGAGCAGCGCCCTCTGAACGGCTGATGGATCCGAATAAATAGACGGCTGTAGCGAGGCGTGTATGGTTATCGGTGGTTATCTGCTAGTGGTAGACGTTAACTCAATCTGTACTTATGCCTCGTCGACGAAAGAGAGCGAGATTTGAACAACTTACAGAGTTTGAACGAGGGAGAATCATCGGCCTTCGTGAAGCTGGATTGTCGTATCGTGCAGTAGCCTCTCGTGTGCAGCGTAACAGCAGCACAGTGATGCGCGTTTGGAAGCAGTGGACGGACGAGTGTCGGACAACTCGGAAATCCGGGAGTGGACCCCGAAATGTGACGTCAGCTCGCGATGATAGACACCTGGTCCGCATGGCGCGGACGGACCGTACAGCTTCCTCTAGACAATTGGCAGCACTGTGGTCAATAGCTACAGGTGTTTCATTGTGTGCTTCATCAATTCGTAGACGTCTGCTGCAGTGTGGACTGCGCGCACGGACTCCTTTATACAGGATCCCCCTAACGCACGACCATCGCCGCCTGCGGCTACAATGGGCCAATCAGCATAGAGACTGGCGTGCTGATTGGCAGCATGTCGTGTTTTCTGACGAATCCCGCTTTAATTTGTGGTACCATGATGGCCGCATTCGTGTCAGACGCTATGCCGGTGAACGCCACCTTCCGGAGTGCATTATCGAACGCCACAGTGGACGAACACCCGGAGTTATGGTCTGGGGCGCCATAGCATATCATAGACGATCTCAATTGCTACGAATTGTGGGCAATCTGAACAGCAACCGGTATATCCGTGAAGTTCTACAGCCCGAAGCTGTTCCCTTCCTTCAAAGCTTGCCAGGCGCTGTATTTCAACAGGACAATGCCCGCCCTCATACTGCTCGGATTGTTAAATCCTTCTTTGCAGCGCAGCAGGTACAGCTTCTTCCTTGGCCTGCGTGTTCCCCGGATATGTCGCCAATTGAACATGTGTGGGATGTCATTGGTCGGCGTCTTGCTCGTGATCCTCGTCCTGTTGCGTCTGCAGACGAACTTTGGGTACGCGTACAAACGATATGGAATGCTCTTCCTCAGTCAGACATTCAAACTTTGTTTGACTCCATGCCACGTCGTGTAGCAGCACTTATTGCGGCGCGTGGTGGCCACACAAAATACTGATTCTGACCTCTTGTTCTTGTTTGTTTGCTTTGAACATTTAATCATTTATTTGTACCACTACCACTCAACTGTGTATTAAATTGCATTCAATTATGACGATTCCTTCTTGGTGTTGCAATTTTCGCAAACGTGAGTGTATTTTGCTGACAATTTTAGTTGAAGCTGTGAAGCTAAATTTGCAGTATCGCTTTGTTTCATTGTATTAACTTTATGCAAAAGGTATTGCTTTGTCGAATCCGGTACTGCTCCCGATACGCTATCAATCGCTTTGGCCATGGCGCTTTCCGTATCCAATTTTAAAAGTTGTTCGGCGTTAAATTGGTCCACTTCCCTATTCGAGTGAAACAGATGAATAGCCGATTCTGGAACTTCTTCCAGATCAGTCGCGACACGACTTTGCATTAAATTAACATCCTCTTCGGTCATTGTTCCGTTCGCCATGTTGTTCAAGCGCCGAGCAAAGGCCAAATCATCTTTCTGTCTCATAATTTTGTCTAGTTCGTAAAATTGGAATAGATCCCAAAGAACAGTTCTGCTGAGTTGACGCATGCCGGAACGTCTGGGAGTTTGATAGACAACCGCGTCCACTGGCATTAACTGCCCGAAATCTCCAAAGACTAAAATGTTTAGTCCTCCAAATGGTTTTTTATTTTCCATGATTTGCTTCAATCGTTGATCCATCATTTGAAATGTTTTATACCCCACCAATCATCAATCTTTCGTCAATGATGATGAGTTTTAAACCCTTATATCTTGCCCTGTATTCATTCGCAGTACTGGTGGATAAATTCGGTATCGTGAAGTTTCGTCGGTAAACCGAAAGCGGCGTGTAAAGTGAGTCCCGAAATGTTATAAGCCACTTTTCCGGTTGGTGCAAGTTTTAAGATTTTTAGAGACGAGGGGTCTGAACCTCTTTTGCCATCGTAAATTCGTCTCAAATTTTCTGTTACCATATTAATTAAATAGGATTTACCACAACCTGCAGGACCCGTTATAAAAGCGTGAAATGATTCTGTTTCGAAAAGTGTTAAATACATTATGTGCTTCAAAATTTTGTGTTGTTGAATGTTTGCTTTTTGGAGGAGTTGATTAAACTGATCATCCGACATTCTATTTTGAATTCTAAACACGTCAAACTCTTTACAAACATACTCTTCTATGTTCAGACTGATATCTGCTTTAAAATCGTCTTCTTCAAATTCCAAATCGGTTTCTGGTTCCTACAACTCCTTACTAATCTCATTGAGAGCATCCTCATCTTCCTTTCCAATCGAAATAGTTAAGTCGTGGTCAATACGTGTAAATATTTGTCTGTTCGCATGGATCATAGAGAATTTCATGTCATAAACCATTTTGAAATCCTGATTCAAAATTTCCTCATGTCCATCTCTTCAATCTGTACGTTCTCGGTAGTAATTCTGTTCATCAATCGATTGTTTGTAACCAACCGATCTCAGAATTTTTTCTGTACCTTCTTTAGTAAGCATATAAATAATGATCCAACAATAACATATCTTCCTGACCCGTCTTTGCGAAATTCAATTTCATAGCAAATTCCTCCAGACATAAATTTTTCTTTCTCCGGGAAGAAACATAGGAACGAATATATCGTCTTCTGAAAGTCTGCTCATGGGAATTCTAACAGGCTCCAAGTAGCTTCTTGAGCACAGACTTCCAAAGCATTTATGAATTTATTTGCCATCTGTTTCAAATTTTCCTGCAAAGTATGACTGCCTTTTCGAAGTTCTTCGGATACATTGTCTTAACAGTTTCGACATTCCTCTTTGAGATTTATTGATGTAATCAGCCATGGGCAACCACATAAGCATATCTGTTCAAAATGAATTGAATACCCATGTTGGATTGCATTAAACTGATAATCTTTGGATTATAATTATTTATCACGATTTATTTCACATCGCGTTTGAGACATACAGTAGCCCGATTAATGCCGGATCGAATGATGACGATATATTGGTCGAATGATAAATTGATGGATTGTAAAAAGTCATTGAAAGACATGTCATTGTTTTTATAGTTAATATTCGATAAATGATCTCTCAATTCTTTGAATTTTTCTTTCTCTTTACGACGTTTATTGTCTTCTTCGTTGAATGATTCTAGTATTCTCGTTTTGTCTATGGAAAGAAGGGTTAAATCGACACATCTCTTTTCTATCTTTCTAACTTTTTTACATGTGAAAGAATGCTTGTGAGTCTGATAATCGACGAAATGGTTTTCTATACTGCACGCCATCATTTCATCTATAAATGTAATACACTCTCCTAAAGTATCTGGTGAATATTCAGGAGCATATTCTAACCAGAGAAGCATATGAGTATGTGGACTACCTCTATGCTGAAATTCGATCCGGTAGTAAGAATGGGGATCTTGTATTTATCGAATGGACCATGCACAGACGTCTAGGTTTTCATCAACTTACGATATTTATGGTCGAAAAATAAAGAGCTAGTCACTGGATCATTTCGAATGAGTCGACATTTTCCCAACCATTCCATGTTTTGAAATTTTTCTTGAGTCAAATCACGATGATCAATATTGAATGACAAAAATTGATCAATTCATACCAATGGGTTTCAGCAGCAGAAACCGTTACGAATAAAGTAGGTAACCCAAATTGTTTGATGGCGTCAAATAGTATCATTTTCTCTTTCTCCGAATGAGCCGGAGCATTCTTTATGTTCTTCATAAATTTGTAAGCATCATTATGATCAATCAATCTCTCGACAAAGTCCTGATTCAATACATTTCCAGCCGTCAGTGATCCTTCTAATAACTTCTCTAAATTGGAAGTGCCGGAGCTCTACAGAAGGACACCAAGAAAGGCAAACAAAATTAAATAAGTAATGGATAATTAATGAATGGCAACTAGTTAATTAAGAAGTATCAAATGCCAGAGCTCATCTTATTTGGAGCTCCGCCTGGAATTGCTATTTATTCGAAGCTTGTACAGTACCTGAGTTGGAACTGCGGACCCATAGCGCCTCTAAAAAGACGCACATATGGAAGAAGAAGCTCGTTACAATAACGGGTCCCGTTGACTGAACCTGCGTCGAAGATGTGAAGGTCTATACGACTACCAAGCATGATGCCTTCCCAAACGAGAACACCGCCACCTCCATACCTGTCCCTTTCAATGATGTTCGAGGGATGATTGCGGCTTTCCCGCTCTCTCCAGATGAGTATGCGATGAGAATCGCTACTCAGACTGAATCTGCTCTCATCTGTAAAGAGTACTCGTCCCCATTCATTGTCTCTCCAATTCCGGTGTTCTCGGCACCACAGAGAACGCCTTCTCCGATGGGCAGGTCGCCACTGACTGAACTTCCGACCTAAGGAAACCTATCAGAATTAGTGTTCAGTCAGTGGAATATCTACTTCTAACGGTCCACAGCCTCAGGAGAAGCTGGCAGGTCATGCGGGCATTTATTTCTTAATCAAAAAGTACAAATTACATAGTACAAATATAATTTACAGCCATCTTTTGCCTTATGGCATCATAATAATACAATGTAAATATTCTTAATCATTGATTAAAATGAACATATTTTGTTGAAACACGAGGTATCTTAAATGTAACAATTTTCTTTTAAAACCAGGTACATCAGACTATGAAAAGAACAAATTAATTATAATAAAATTACAGAAGTCATACATGTTTCTATTTCAGTGTAAATATTCTAAGTGCAATAAAATATGTTATGGACAATGATTCTATGCAATGAAAAGTATAAAGACATTAAAAAGCAAAACAATCACTTTTTGATTATTTATACGTTTGAGCTATAACACTCTATGTTGCTATATATTGACTATTAGTGGAAGAGAAGAACAGTATACAAATAAAGGTAAAACTAAGAAATCTAGTAAGATTGAAGAATTCTATGCATAGCACATTCGGGGAAAACTATGTAAATGACAAAATAATAGTTTAAGAATAAAAATCATTATACAGCTTAATGTTATTTCTATTACAGTGTTCCTCCCATTCTAAACTTTGGTACAATATGCATAATAATAACAGTAAGAATGAAAAGTCATAGAAAATTCAAAACAAAGAGAATTGCTAACATACGTTCGCTTATTCTATTAGATAATTATTCATTCGTGTCAATATTTACTCCTATAGACATTACATTAAAATGAAAAAACAGAGTAATAAATAGACGAACAAATAATTTTAATACAGCTACTCCGGAGGTTATATTCTATTAGAATCTGATCTAACATATTCCTACAAATGTACTATTCCTATACAATACGTTCCAACCAATATTAAATCTAAAATTACCATACTTAAGTAAATTTACAATTATTCATTACGATGTCAAAATGATAAATTGATTAAAGTAACATGAGTTTTCCACATGAATAAGGACAAATCAAGAGAAATGTTCATCTGTTATTCTCTTTGAAATCTAAGTTAACATTGCATCCTTACAAATGTACAGTTCTTATACAGAACATTCCAACCATTATTATATCAAAAATTGCAATATTTAATAAAGTTTACATATACTTACATTACTTAACTTACATTACTTAATAAAGTTTACATATACTTACATTACTTAATAAAGTTTACATATACTTACATTACTTAATAAAGTTTACATATATTACTTTCGATAACCAGATGAAAAATTAATTAGAATAACAGGAATTTTTACAAGAATTAGAACGCAATAAGAACAAACATAGATTAAATTGATGCAAAAGTAAACATGCCTAGGTTTCATACAATACAAAAGGTCAAAGAATAATAAGCCATACAATTCCTCTCAGCCAAAATCAATATATAAGACAAGAACAAACATAAATTAAATTGAAACAAAAGTATATGTCTATATTTCATGTAATACAAGAAGTCAAATACAAAAGTATACATGCCTATGTTTCATACAAAACAAGAAGTCAGAGAATAATTAGTCATATAATTCCTCTCCAGCCAAAATAAATATATAAAACAGACATGCTAAATAAAAAGGACAAGTGTTTACTACAGTGTTAAGTACTGAGATGAAAACATATTCAAAATTAATAGAATCATTAGAAGATTCTATATCGAACGCGCGATTCACATAGATTTGAATTTAAATTCAATAATAATAATAAACACCAAGAAAACTACTTTGCATCAGACTAAAAATATTTATGTAAGAAAATTAGTTTTCCAATTATGCCTAGTTATCAAGTTTAACATAACAACATAAATCCCAATATATCAGATTGTCATCAAGTTATCGATAATATTATCACTTATATTCTAGAAGTTGGACTCGGTCAGAGTACTCAAGAGTTCCTTTTAGATAGTATACAAGAACGTTTTCTTAGTTTTGCTATCAGAAGGTTCAAAATTTAATTATTACCGACATATTTAAATTATTAAATCATACATTTATTCATTACATTAAGTAATTGCAATTAACCGCTAAAGAGGTAGTTCCTTAATAAAGAAGTTACAATGCACAGTGAAAGTAAATCATGAGATTTTAAATTACGCAAGGTACAATATATATTATAATGCAATCACTGTTTTTTGATTTGTTACACTCAATGTTGTGAACAATTCGTTTACTAATACATGTTATGTGCAAAACAATTAGTGAACAACTAACTACAAATAAGGATATAAACAAATAAAATATATTAAAAAAAAGAAAAGGTTTGGTATGATAGGAATACAGATTATTAAATGAAGTGAACTCGGTCAAAATACTCAAGAGTTCCATTTAAATTATATTCTTAAAATGCGGATCATTATACATATACTAAATCATGTTATAGAATACAATTAGTGTTTACAATACAATTAAAACTGTATACAAAATATTTACTTCGTATAAATAACAATCCACTAATTTAAATACAAACAAATAAAATCAATTTGTTTTAATCAGTTTTTTAAAAAATTATTTATCATAATTTCTTTTAATAAACAGAATCAAATTAGTCCCAAACTTGTGTGAGATATTATAGATAGATGTTAAATTTTACAAAAAGACTCGGTCAATTACTCAAGAGTTCTTTTTGTTCAATTTTATTTTTGTTGATACCTCGTTAATCTTAATCACTATCAAGGATTTGTCTTATACATGATTTCTCTTTTATTTGCATCAGAGTCTCTTTTATAATTAGTCAGAGTTATAAAGTTTCTGTGTGAGACTCATTTAAGTTGCGATAATCACAACGTTCAATACATTTTGTAATGCTAGGTAAAAGTTGTCTATATAACCTTGGATGTTGTAGGACATGTCTTAGCCATAATGGCCATGATTGGTCCGGAGGACGTAGTAAATGGTGTGGTTGAAAATCCGGACAGTCAAACACATAGTGGTCTGGTGTTCCCAAGCCTTGACCACATTCACACTGATTAGTATTTTGGAGTCCAAATCGATGTAAATATGACCGAAACGGGCCATGCCCTAATACAAAGGCTGTAAGCGCGAAGGATGGTGTTATAAAATCACGAGATACTTTTGGCAAAAATTTGTGGGCCCTCCTTCCTGTTGTGCCTGTAGACCAAAGCGATTGCCATTTTCTTTGCAAGTCCTGAAAAGTTATCTTTTTCAAAAATGAGGGTGGAAGGGGTAAGGCATGTTCAGGAAGCGTCGTATCTGATGCAGCCTGTTTGGCAAGCAAATCAGCTTTTTCATTTCCAACGAAACCAGTGTGTGCCGGTATCCATGAAAGTAATGGTCGTAATTCTGGTGGCAACTGCAGTAACATTCGTTGAATTTGAAAGACCAAGGTGTGTCTGGTTGTTGGATTTATAATTGCCATAAGGCTAGACATTGAGTCACTATAGATTTGGATTTGAAATGGTAGGGGAAAAGAAAAAGCTATTGCCTTCTGGATGGCGGTTAGCTCTGCCTGGAAGATAGAGTTTTCTACTCGAAGTCGTCTTCTCCATTCTCTTATTATTGTCGAACCGTGTAAAATACATAAGCCGCTACCCGTGCCCGAATCCATCCTTGAACCATCTGTATAAACTGTTATGTGAGAAGAGGGAGAGAGTGGCTGTAAGGAGACTGATTGTTGTAAGTTAAATTCCGACGGATGACAAATAGGAAGATCAACCTTAGAGTCGAATTGTGAGGCATATAAGGTACGGTCCCATATACGAAAATCCCTGCGGAGACGCAGAATATTGCAGATGGCGGCCTCTCTCTCAGCGACCAAATCAATAGGTGGTAAACCAGATAAAACCTGGAGTGCCGCTGTTGAGGTTGTCCGATAACGTTTACATATTTGAAGCAAAAATAATCTTTGTAGTGATTGTAGTACCTTCTTCTCATTTCTCTTGAGATTGGTCGCCCAAATTCCTGCTCCGTATAATAGAATTTTTTCTATAACGGTACAATACCAGACCCTTAATAACTGTGGAGAAACTCCCCAAGTAAGGGCTGTAGTGCGTTTCATGGTTTAATGTAGATTCAATAACTTTAATTTCAGATAACGAAGATGAGGATGTCAGGACTGAGGGTTCTGTGCATCATCTTAGAAACATAGTAAAGTCTGTAATAGGGTCCTTATCCTCAAATCTCAGGTCCTGAACTGGAACAGTGAGCTGATGAAATGTTAGCTTTGTTCTGATGTAGGTACTGGCTGGAAAATGACTGCACGTGAAAGGGATTTAAAATCCTCTTTTATTAAATCACTATTATTTACACACTTCCCAACTCGGGAGAGATACAGAAAGTAAAAGACCGCACTTTGGTCGAAATTAACACTCAAATAATATTTAAATAAATACCTAAATAGAAATTAAATTAAACTTTGCTTCGCAGAGCAAATCGCGGAAGTTGGCCTCTACCTGAAAGGGTGAGTAGCAAGATATACTAATACTAGCGCACTTCAAATTGTTTCACAATGCAGTCACGTAGTAAGCACTATGGCTTATAAATTTTAACTGCTAGCTGGTCAGACGAACGTTGAGCAGAGTGTCCGCGATCTGAGACTGAAGCTCTCTCACACTGAGAGGTTTCTACCTCTGGTTTAAATACTACTTCGCTGTACTTCAAATTAGCATAAGCTGAAAACGCGCGCTTCTTCTGACGGGAAGTTGAAACAGAGAGGAGATAGAAAGATTTAAATTAAAATAAAACGTGGTTAGTTTAACTATAACCTTACAAGGAATCCAAGAGAGCCTCGAATCTATTATTATTCCAAGATACTTTAGCTGTTGTTCTATTTTGATCGGAGTTCCGGACATCTTAAGAGATGGTTTCCTTTTTAATGGACGCGTAGCTCCGACGACCATTCCTCGGGTTTTAGTGGCAGAAATGACTATTTTATGATCTCTGGCCCATTCCATGAATATGTCCAGATAGAATTGCGCGGTTGCTTCCAGATGTGATTTTCCTGGTATGACTAAAAGAAAATCGTCGACATAAGCAAAGATTTTGCAGTTGGGCTCATTTTCAAGTTTCCGTAAAACTGAATTCGCCACGATTGTCCATAACACAGGACCCAAACACGAGCCCTGTGAACAACCCCGTGTTATCCTTCGACGTGATATGCCTGAGTCTGTTAGAATTTGAACATGTCTGTCACTTAAGTAATGTCGTATTAGATCCAGGAGGTCCCTCGGACAATCCATGGCGACCAGCATATTATAAATATCCGGCCACCATAGAGAGTCAAAGGCCCCCTGAATGTCAAGACTGATAATCAAAGAATGCAGTCCATTCCCTCTGTTAATATTTATCGTATCAATTAGTTTTGCCAAAGCATGTTCAGTTGACTTTGCTTTAATGAAGCCAAATTGAGAAGATGCAAGAATATTGTTTGAACTTAAGAAGAACAAGAGTCGTCCCAAGATCAATCTCTCGAGAAGTTTGCCAAAAGCCGGGATTAGACAGATTGGTCGATAGGATTTAACTTGGGATGGGTCTTTGTCTTTTTTATAGAATAAAATGACATCAGCATATTTAGTTTGATTTGGAAAATGTTTGAGACGCCAGCAGCTGTGAATATAAAGCAGCAGAGTTTGAGAAAAGAGGTTGTGAAACATTTTGATAAAGGCATTGTCAAGACTATCCGGTCCTGGGGCTTTTTTAATATTTAATATTTGAACAATGCTAGAAAGTTCCTCCTCTGTTGGAGGGAGGTAATTTTGACGGTAATCTGTTATGTCATTTTCAAAAGAAGTTCTTAAAATAGCCTGCGAGGTTGTATCGGAATTGGACGAATCCTCTGGGAAAAGCTCCAGGAGTACTTGTTCATAAACTTGTAGAATAGTGGAAGCTGAAGGATTCATTGCGGCTGGTAATTCAGTAGGACGAAAAACTCTGCCCATTGCAATTCTAAAGACTTCACCATATGTTTCTTTTGTTCTTTTGCAAAAATTTCTCCAAGTAATCTCTTTTGCTTTCGCTATACTACGTTTGTAATCAGCATAAGACGTTTTGTAAATTTGAAAAAAGTTGTCTTAAAAGTGGATTCGATTCTGCTTGTGCACGTCGTCTTCTTTTCCGTACCTCGCTACGCTCCCTTGCAAGTTCAGACGTCCACCAGGGAACATCAGTGTGTGAAAAGAGTTTCTTAATCCTAAAGGTCTTATCGCACGCTTTGATACAGCATTCTATTAAAAATTCATAGGCTGTATCCAATTCCAATTTAGTTTTGCAATTAGAAAGTTGTTGATTAATATCATCTATGTATGGAGTTAGATTTACTTTTAAAGCCCCTTGACGATGAAAAGTCATTTTGTATCTCCTTTTGACTATAAATTGACATAATTTGTCTAAAGAAAAGGAAATTGATCGATGATCACTAAGAGTGAGAAATTCAAAGGAAGTCCAATTCAAAAAGGAGACTATCAATGTCTTGACTCGTTGGAAAATAGACAGAAACTAAAATTATTTGTAAATCTTGAAACTCTATTATTACTGTGACTGTGTGGGTTGAAACTTTCCATAAAATTGGAGAAAAAGTACCATTTATAACAATTGCTGCTAATCTATTATGAGAAAAGAATTGTTTAGATCTTGCAAAAGAACCTTCCAAAGTGCCATCAGATTTAACATATGGCTCTTGGAGAAGAGCGATTTGAATTTGGTTTTCTAGCAGAAGATGAGAGAGGTGATTTGTAGCAACTTTTGATCGCTGGAGGTTGCATTGAATAAATTTGATTGATGAGTTTTCAAACAAGGAGGTGTTTGTCAAAAAGGTAGCTTTGAATTCGAATATATTGTCTCATCAATTTTTGCAGTCCTAATTTGTACGTAGGGCATTGCGATGAATTTGCCGGATGAGTATGATCGTAGTTGGTTTTTAAGGTACTATTGGATTTAATACAGTCTATGCACGATGGCTCTTCCTGACAGTTCTTAACTTTATTATCGTGATGTTGACCACAATGGACGCAATGAGACTCCTCCTTGCAAGCACGACTGTGATGACCCAAACTTTGGCAATTAAAACAGCGCAATAGGCGGTAATAACGCCGAAAAGGGCAAGAAAGAAAACCAAAGTATAGTTTTCCTCTATCACCAATTTTCTCCAAATAATCTTTGTCGACTTGAACTATCCAGTTATTCCTATTGTCAACTCGATGTAGAGGAGTTCTTGGGTGGATCGGAGTAGTGTTGCCAAATGGGCTAAAATTGGAAAAGGCTTCCACTAAATCTTCTGCTGTAAAATCAGCAGGA
>KK114124.1:130458-162821 GCA_000611955.2 Stegodyphus mimosarum | reverse complement strand
CAAAAGACTTTTTCTTAGATTCTTCGTCCTACGGATTTTCTGAAGTCGGACAGTAGTTATGAATAATGCATTTAAACCTTTAAAAAAGGTTTTGATATGGAAACAGTTTAAAATGATTATATTAAAAATGCCTTTAAGATATTCTTAACTTCCTAATATTGGACTTGGAATTGGCATAAATGCCCTTATAGGTTTTTTTGAAGAGGTGTATTGAATTTAATGGAGAATATTTTAATTCATTAAACGAATTTCAACCATTCACAATGTTTTAGGATTCGATACTGAAATCGGCATTTCATGTTCAAGAACCACATACTTTAAGTTAAACACTTACATATATAGAAAAAGGAATTTATATGAATTTTAGAAGAAGCTGTAGTTATGATGCAAGGATGTAATTTTGAGGACTCTGTCTTGTCATTTTTCCAGCTGGATGAAATAAGAAATTCACTTGTAAAAATATGAAAGAGAAGGGAAGTCCTAGAGAGAAATACACTGCTGGCTTGAATTTAATGGAGAATATTTTACTTCATTAAACGAATTTCAACCATTAACAATGTTTTAGGATTCGATACTGAAATCGGCATTTCATGTTCAAGAACCACATACTTTAAGTTAAACACTTACATATATAGAAAAAGGAATTTATATGAATTTTAGAAGAAGCTGTAGTTATGATGCAAGGATGTAATTTTGAGGACTCTGATCTTGTCATTCTGTTTTGCCAGCTGAATGAAATAAGAAATTCACTTGTAAAAATATGAAAGAGAAGGGAAGTCCTAGAGAGAAATACACTGCTGGCCACCCAAATTGCAACACCAAGAAAGACAAGAGATATCACAACAAAATTTATTTAGTAGATAACATGTTGACCAAGTATCAAATGATTAAGTTTATAGACTTCTGTGAAGTGTGTTCCTTCTCTAAATTCGAAAGAGTCGTATCCGACTCCAAAGAAGTGACATCCCACTACCCGCTAATGCCAAAATGGCACCAACCTCAAAGAAGCGATTTTTCGCTCCAGTAAAAAGCGGTCCCTTCTCACACAAAAAAAGAAGTGACCCTTTCTTCGTTCGCTCTTTTCGATAGCGAGATGTCGCTAGATATTCGGGTGAAACCACACACATTACAAGGAGTTATAATAGTCTGCTCACTCCTTGATGGTGCGATTTTTATATACTTATTTTATTTTATATGCAGGCTTAAAATTTGTATTTGCTATGTAAAGCTGAGGGAAAGTTTTAAATTTCTGGTTAACATTATCTCTTGAAAAAATGTTTTACACCTCTTTTTATCATGCTATTGTGATTTTAAATATCTGACATACATGCATTTCTTTTGCTACCTACTATGTACTTACAAAAACATTTATTCGTGATGAAGACGATTATGAATCAAAGCAGACCATCACTGAAATAAAAAGCATTGTTTTAGGATAATCATATCTCCATTGTTTGGAGATATAGTTTTCTCTTTCCAAATCTAACGATATATATATAAAATTACGTGCACATTAAAATATTGGAAATTCAGTGTCTTGTTACAATATTTAACATTCTAAAATACTTAACAGTGCCACTTGTACTTCTGATACGAAATTACTTTGAATTCACAGAATATATTTATTTTACAAAAAATGTTTTTTGCCTTTATCTATGTGTAGTAAGTAATGAAAATAAGGAAAATGAATGCAACTTATATATAAAAACTGGAATAGCAAGACATTCGGACTGAAAACTTGTGTTTTCGAATAAAAAATAAGGTTTTCCAGGTGCTTAACATTTTGAATAAATATTTCAGACATTTTCAAAATTTGATTTGAGAAATCAAAAATGCTTAGTTAAAATCATTTTAGATGAATCATATATATATGTAGTGATATACATTCTAAATTTTGTATAGCTTCATAGCTTTCATTCACAAGATTAAAACATGTAATCAAGTAAACTGTAAGCTAAATTTTCCATTAAATAACCACAATAGTCGGAAAAGTAATTTATTAAAAACAGTTCTTGAAAAGTTTTATAATCATGAAAATTTGAATGTGTTAAAACAGCTGATCATATATATATATATATATATGTCTTAGTAAACCTGTATTATAATCTGCCAGATTTAACTTCTTAAAATGCTACCTATAAATTAATATTTTAATACAATTTGTGAATTGATGTTACTGGTAATTTGTCTGCTGGAGCATAATATGCGTAAAAAATATAATATTTTAGTATACATTGAAATAAGAAAAAAATGTGAAATTAATTACCCTTACCTGAAACTTATTCAGCTTTATTTGCAATGTATGAGATTCAAAAGATAAGTAACCATAAAATATTCTCATGCTATTGTTTTTAACTCCATATATTGCACAAAATATTGCGAAAGAAATGTTTCTATTTCTTATTACAAAATTATGAAGAGCTTAAAATTAATTAACCTATTACCCCAAATTTTGTATAAAGCTTAAAATCTTCACTTAGCTGATAACGCTTTTTACTTTTGAGAAGTTATATGCATACAAATTCCTATACATTAGTCATTACAGGTGAATAAATGTTTACATATACATTTAGACTATAACTTATGCTAATTCTAAGTCTCATGTGGAAAGCATAAAGTAAATTTTAAAGTGAAACAATATGGATTAGTTCACATGTGTAAGATAATAATTCATTTTTCATAATTCTGATGAAAATTCTTATGTATTTTATTTACTGATTAAATCTGAGGAATCATTAACATAACTGCAGAATTATATTAATTTCCATGAACAAAGTAATTTAAATATAAATGAAAACAAGCAATACATGAAACACTCTTTGTTAGGAAATATAAGTACATACGTATATAAATGGTCAATATGACACTAAAAATATGACAATAAAATGACATTAAAGATACGAAATGTAATGTATATACAGAATGCAATAAATTCTTACTCAACCATGTATTTAAAGAGTCCACACAAGCTCTAGGAATGCTGACGTTATACAAAAATAACAAGCCAGAAGGAAAAAAAAACTTTATAAGCAATTTAAGATTAGAGACCAATGTGAATAATAAATACAAAATTACTTTACTCTAGATAATTAAAACAGTAAACAAAGAAAAGTTTTAAAGCATTGTTTTAGCATTGTCATTTATAATCCTAGTTAAATTTTTAAAGATCTTTACCACTGAAATCAGCATTACTTGGTACCAGAAGATCAGGCCATTTTGCTTCCATGTACCTCAAAATTCTTGGGACATAAAAGGATGAAAAGTTTTCCAAGAAAGTATCTGAATTTGGGTGCATACGTAAAAATTCCGCATCAATCTGTAAACACAACATAATTTCCAGTAACTTTATACAAAAATAAAAAAATAGGTTATCTAGTATATATTCATAAAAATGTTGATTTTAAAAACTGAATGCATGTATCTGTTAATGGTTCAATTTCTGAAACCAAGCATATCCTGAATAAAAATTATTACAATAACGTATGTGTTTTAACATAATGTTGAAAAATGATTTTGAACTGAAACTTTTGAACTGATTTTGCTGAAACTTTGAATTTAGTTGCCTGGTTCGACACATTTTAAAGATCACCAAAATACACTATGCGAATAATGTTCCAATATAATTTCCAGTGTCAAAAATGTTCCTAATGGCATCACTTTTTAAAAATGTCTGCACTTTTTCATTGCTAGAAGGTAACCCTGAGAACTAAGAAAAACAGATGCTTGGTTTTTATAGAATTCTAGCCCTTCAGAAAAAAAAAAAAAAAAGAAATGACCGTGTCTCATTTATTACAAGGTTGAGGGCTGTAACAGTAAAATTGCTATTTGAACGAAGATTAGCAATCGTCTTAACAGCAGATTTTAGTGCATCAAATTTTGTATTACTGGGTGAGTGTTCTTTGAACTCTGAATTATCCCGCTTCTGTATTCATAACAATATGCATTTCCTGTGAATTTGAAGTTATTATTCCATCGACAAGATGGAAGATTTTGTTTTCATCATGCAGACTTAAATAGTCCTTTTTAATGTATCTTAGTAAAGATTTGAAAAGTTTAAAAGTTCTGATACATCCTTCCTGGCCACAGCAAAGAGCAGAAGTAAACATTTTGGAAGTATATGTCTTAAATGCTGCAAAAAACTCTTGAGCCCACCTTTAATAACTTCTTGACATTTAGAACAATTTATCTTTGAATGGAAGAAGTGTAACTTTAATTTTAACCTTAAAAATATATTATCAAACATTGGACACATTGTTAATATGTTAATAATTGTTATACGTATTTTTATGCACGTAAATATGATTTATGAATTATTACAACTAAGCAAACTGATTTTCAATTACGGAAAACTCTAAACAAATATTCAAAGAAATACAGATTTTAACATTACGTTATTGTTATGTTTTCCACTAAAATTTGAGAATGAAAATTATGAATACTAGTGGTTGACGTAATAGGGTAATTGGTTCGTTACACATGGGAAAAACACAAAAACGCCCCATGCACCCAGCCACTTCGCGTAATTTGAAGCTGTGACGGAATGACCGAACTACTAGTGTTCAGCAATTTTACCGCTGGTGGGCGCTTCGCTAATCGGGAATGGTTTTAGCAGTATTGTTAAGTAGAAAGAAACTTATTAAGCTTATAGGCAAAAACACATAATATTTATTGCCTATAAATGAATGTTAGGAGAAGGAATATGATATTTAGACTGTGTGTGATCATTGCAAAACCTTCAGGGCTCTCTGCCTAAGGGGAAGGGTTCCTTTGTGGAGGTCTTTCTAAGGGAAACTGGTTCGCTATGGAGGACGTTTTAAGGAAACTGGTTCGTATACACGTTACACATGGGAAAAACACAAAAACGCCTCATGCAGCCAGCCTCTTCGCGGAATTTGAAGGTGTGACCGAACTACCAGTGTTCAGCAATTTTACCGCTCGGCCGCTGGTGGGCTCGTCACTAATCGGGAATGGTTTTAGCAGTATTGTTAAGTAGAAAGAAATTTATTAAGCTTATAGGCAAAAGCACATAATATTTATTGCATATAAATGAATGTTAGGAGAAGGAATATGATATTTAGACCGTGTGTGTGTGTGTGATTATTGCAAAGCCTTGAGGGCTATCTGCCTAAGGGAAAGGATTCCTTTGTGGAGCTCTTTCTAAGGGAAACTGGTTCGTGTACACGTTACACATGGGGAAAAACACAAAAACGCCCATGCAGCCAGCCATTTCATGAGATTCGAACTTTGGACAGAATTACCAGTTTTCAGCGACTTTACCGCTCGGCCGCTGGTGGGCAATATTTAGGGGATGTGCATTAATGTTCGGAGAAAGAGCACGATATTAAGCACTTGTAAATAAAAATCAGCTTGTTAAACATGATATTTAGCGCATATAAATTAAAATGAACAGCAAGAAACATAATTTAAGCATATGTAAGTAAAAATTACATAAAGTAAATGTTAGTTACTGAAATCAATTTAGCCTTCCCCCATTTTCTAAAAATTGTCCCAAAATCTGTACCATTAAGAAACTGTTCGGCAACTTTAGAAGAAAACATTCTTTAATCACAATTTAAAATTTCCTTGAATGTATCTTAACCGTTATGTTTAATTTCATGCCGAAACGAGTACTCGAGTATGCAGTTTTCTAAATTTTCTTTGTAAACACTTTAAAATCACTTTTAGGAAACATAGCATGGAAATCAGACAAAATAATAACAAATCGGGAAAAAAATGCCGCATGTAAATAAATTCTGAACAGCAGTAAAGTAAAGCAGAGAGACTGCAAGAAAATTCCTTTTTGGGGATTACCAGCTTTGTGCTTTGGCAGTGTTTACATTTACTGGATTCTTTGCGGTAGTGTTTCGAAGATGAAACAGAGAGGTGGACGGATGGTAACTTTGAACTTCTGCAGTTCATAAAATTTTCAGAATGCAGTATCAAATACTGATATACACCAGTAAATTTTTTTATGACTGTTGCGAGAAGACTTTTTCAAAGTACAAATGGATTAAAAAACACCTAAGACTGAGGAATTGTAGCATACTGTCTACAAATCAGCTGATAGAGTAGTGAATCAAACTTTTAGAATACTATTAATGATTTTGTTTATAGGAAAACAAGCAAAATAGTACTTTACGGTGTTAGAATTAATGTTTTATTTCAAAAATAAATCCAGCTATTTTTGTTCTATGCTTATCATTTTGATATTTTATAGACTTTTTATTGTGCACTGAGCAAGGCAGCAAGAACTCTGACTACACTTCTGAACTAACAGTTTCGAAAATGTAAACAAGCTGTGTTACCTGGGTCTTTAAATTCTATCTAAACCAGAAAGTGAATTTATATGAGTTCATTAAGGTCAGGTTACTTACATTTCTTTCCTACTTTGAAGGACTGTGGATAAGAAAAGGTTTAAAAGACTTGTTTGTACAACAATAGCTTTTGCTAATGTAAGCAATTATATTATTTTCAATATTACTTCATCAGATCCTCTCACTCATTGCAATATCACTAGGGCAAGATAAAATATCCAGTTGAAATGAAAAAATAATAAGTGAATGTCATTTAGTTTAACTTTGTAACTATTGAGTTGTTGTATATGAATTAATATATGAATAATTTTAGAATTATCAAAAATTATGATGTTTAAGTTAGTATATATTTCGACAATTTTGAAAGTATGCCTGACAAGTTTTCTTAGGTGGGGAAGAAAATAAATAAGTAAAAATAACAAGTTGAATTAGATTTTCTCCTGCAATAGAAGGGAGGGGGAAGCTGGTTTTTGAATTGTGCATTTATCAGTTAAAAAATAAGTTAATTTTTTTAATGTAATAGGCTCTGCCACAAATATACGGCAATATTGCTTAATTTTCATATTATAAAATAAAAATGCGTCAAACATTTAAGTTTTATGGCTTACGTATAAAAAAGTTGTTTTGTTCCCGTTGAAATAAAAATAAGCCGAATGTTTAGACATGGGAGAATTGTATTATTTAATTAAGTCTGAAAAAAGCATGCCTCGCATTGTGTTTAAAATAAATATATTTTTTTTTTATTTTCTTATTTGCATTAAAGGAAATATACATTTGGTGTACATATATATATTCGGTGCCACATTTATATATTGACATATATATTTGATATCATATTTATATTGGTGTACATATATATTTGTCAGTAAATACATATTTAGCTTAAAATAAGTGCATATAAATATATGGCATATAAAGTCACTCATTTAAAATATATTTTGCGATATTGCTTTTGAACTGAATTTTATGGCTTAAGTGCGAAGAACATGATTTTTAATAAATAAAGGTAACACACAAAATGTTAAAAAAACGCCTCTTTGGACGTAATTTAAAATCTGAAACTTCCAGAGTTCTTTCCCCCCCCTTTTTTTTTAGAATGTAAGATTTTTAAATTGTAAGCAGAAACCAAAACCATCTTAACAGGTTTATTGGCCTTCCGGACTTTTGGATGTTCAGGAGGACACCTACAGTCTCGAGAATAACAATACATTTGCAAAAATACAAGTGTCAGAATGCTGATATGACCCACGTAGTGCTAGTATTTATATTTTGGAAAAAATTCAGATTTGCAACAATAAGTGAGTTTTATTGTCACAAACTATAAGCAGAATTTATATTACAAAAAAAGGTAAAAGTCTTAAAAACTACTGTAAGCTGAAAACGATGTGACGTTTCCGGAGAACTTAGTAAAGTATACGATTTTTTTATTTCTTGCTGACATGCTGCAATTCTACTAAATAATTTGCTTACTTGTGTTATAAAAAATCAAAACCATACTATGGATTTTTTTTTCCACCGCTGTTCTTACCATTTGAATTAGAAATGCAAGCAAAACTGAATTTAAATAATTAAAGTCGATAGTGTTGTGTAAATATACAAAAATTTATACAAAAATAAAACTAATTTTAAGAAAGTGTTTACAAAAAGTACTATCCATACATATAGCTTTATCGTATTAGCAGTACCTAATAAATAAAGCTACGTTACAGCACTACACTCTTAAAGCAAATTTACAGATACCTAAAAAAGAGCAAACTAAAACTACTTTTTATTACATCCTTCAATATTTACACATAAATCTAACTATAAGACCATAATTTATAATAATTAAGATATTTCTATTAAGAAATAATTGTATATATGTTTTAAAAGCGAACTGACATTTGGCAAAGGAGTTGCATCCATTCTTACGACTGTACTCGCTTGAAATGGCGCTTCAACAAACGTGTTCGGTCACTCTGCGTGGACAAGGGGGTTATCCTGTCCTTCAACGCACTCCCTTCTCCAAGGTCATGCCTGCAGGTGGGGAGGCATATTCTGTTACCAAGACACTAAATTTGCGTTGTTTAACGCGAAACAGAGCGAAAACGGCTGTCACTCTTCAAATCTCACTCTGGGGGATTTAGAGTGAATAACTAGAATAATAGTTAGGAAGCGTAGGCATAATAAAAAGGTAAATACTTACCTCCTCATCACGTGCTCAAATTACTGCTCGAAAAATATCTCATCATTTTAGCATTTACCTCGTATTAGATTCATGGTCAATAAATTTTAATAATACATAATATTGCGTTTGTGTTTACATCGTCTTCTCGTGGCTGGCCTGCCGGATGAAATCCTTAAGTTTGCGGATGGAATTCTAGCTAAAGATTGAGCAGAACTCTTAAATAAGAATACACTCAATTCTGAAGACAACATTCGTGTTCTACAGTTGGCGGATGGAATTAAAATCATATCGAAATAATGGATATGACATACGCTGACATCACAATCGATGCAAGGGCTGCAAAATATATGGAAAAAAGCCATCAACAAAACAAGGGAATTGCTGAGGGACTGCTTCATCTTTTTTTAAAGTAAGTGTAAGTCTTTCGGTAAATTAAATCCTAACTGTGCAAATTCTAGCTATGATGAAATTATTTGTGAGAAAATACGTAAAATGATTCTGGATAATGCACTTGATAATATGTGTAAAACTGTTATTGATAACACTTTAGCTAATAACGATATTGAAAATGTGATCAATTATAACAACGCAAATACTTCTAATGCCAACGTAGAATTAAACGTTATAATAATGTCATTGCTAATGATAATAGTGTTATGAGTGTCACCTCTGAAAAATCTAAGCCTAAACGGCCTTCGGAGAAAATTATTAAACGCTATCTAATAGACAGTCAAGATGCTGATAGTCAAATCTGCCAAGTTATTTACAGAATTGATTTCGAAGCTTTCACGTCTATTCGATTTGGGGTAGGGTTTAGTGCCCAGGCACTTAGGTGTCTAACACTAATACATGAAATCTGTTATATGTTCTACTGTTTATAAAGTATCACTCATAAGTGTGGCCATCTGTGGAACCTGGGACCTTTATTCACAAACTGAGGCCACCTAGCTGAAAGCTATTTTTTTCCTCATCCCTTGATGTCAGTTTGGCCATTCGCTGTTCAGCGAATTTAAGTGCTAAAATGCAGCACCGCCTAAAATAGCGAAAGCTAAAGTATGAAAGTCATTATGCATAAAATAGCCCTCTGAAAATATCATCAGAAAAATAAAAAATAATGGAAGTTCTCAAAAAGTTTTAAAAATCATTTTTAGCACTTAAGCCCGCTGAAAAAGTTTTTAAATCTTCAAAAGAACTTTTCTAACCGCCATTTTTCTCATACGATGTCCGTTGGATCTGAACACTCAACCCTTTTGTCTGCAGGACGGCGCGCTATCAGAAAAGAAAAATAATGCAGAGTGCTTTTTGAAAGACTACACGAATTAAATTTGAAGAAAATTAATTTTGAAGCCGATTGCGAAAATGATGATAGAAATAATAAATCATATAAGAATGAATTTAAAATAGAACTCACAGATGACGGTGTAAATATTGCTGAATGCCCTAATAATAAAAACAAAAAAGAATGTTAGAATATCTGTTATTATATCAAATCGGAAGTTCCGGGACTTAGAGACTTGAATCAGTCCCATAATCAATGCAAGTAAAGATAGCAAACTTTGCGTACTTTTTATGTTGTTCTTGTGCTCTCGTGACTTATTTCGCTTGTCTGACAGGCATATTCACAAAGCCTACAGACCGTTTCTGCTATTGTTTGCTCTGATTGGTTGAAACAGGAAAAGTAGGGTTACAGAATCTTGTGCTTGGCGACTTTTGTTTCATCGCCTTTACTATTTGTATATTAGCGTGGTGTACCGAAAAGCGTGTAAAAGTCGGAGAAGGAACCGCAGCCTAACGGTACAGAGCACGAAAAAAAAATCTTGGACTTCTAGATCGGGGTTTCTAATCCCGTTCGTATCTTTTACAAACTCTCACTGCACGGACTTATTTTTGTTTTTATCCTCACTTTATGGCTTTGTTATTATTGGTTTTTTCGCCTTCGGGTACAGAGTTAAAAATTTAACGCTTTTATTTTCTCTATTTTTGTTAAGGGTAATTTTTTTTAATTTTTATTTACTGGTTTGTACTCTTTGTAGTAGATATTAGTTGCAAGATTACGATCCAAGATCCCGAAAAGCGTTACAATAGAAATAGCGCATAATGGAATGAAATATAATTTTTGTTATACTTACTCATAATTTAAGTAAAAAGAATAGGTATCCGACGCCCTTAAATGTTTATAGAATGTTTTCATTTGGTTTATTTTTTTAATATTCTTTTATTTGTATAATAAATGCGCTATATAAATTTACATAACAGACTCTCTCTAACAGAAATGACGAAAAAAGCACATATCCCATTTCCATGTAAATTCTTTTTCCTTCAAAACAATTATCGTACTTTTAACAGTTTAAATAAAAAAATTATCGAATGAAATAAACGCTGTTTCTTCTCGCTTTACTGGAAAGCCCACAAGGTATGTATGGCGTTAATTACTAAGACTGCAAGGCAATAACACACTATTCCAAATATGACCGCCAAGCAGATGTTTCGTCCAACGAGAGCAGACCGTAGAAAAAAGGTCTGTAGGCTTTGTGAATATACGTCTGACAGTAACGTCAGAACAAGCCCATGAAATTCATCGTGCAAGGAGAGCAGGATTACGCCTGTGGTTGGCTAGAGCCTTAAGCGCCATACCTCGTGACAGTCCGAATTCACTCAGTTCCACCCCTATTTTGATGGAAAGTACCCCGGGAAATGGGCCCGAGGTGGGTTTCCCAGACTACATCATTAACATCACTAAATCTTATCTCTATGAGAGGCACTTTGTCGTTCGCTATAAACATAAATACTCAGAAAACGGCCTATTTTCGCCGGGGTCCCGCAAGGGTCCCTGGTGGGACCGATATACTTTTTATTATATGTGAACGGCATCCCACACACTCCATATACCACACTAGCCATGTATGCAGATGATACTGCGATCTTAGCAAAAAATGCATCTCTAAACGAGATTACCAACTCACTAGAAATTCACATACATGCATTGGAAGCCTGGCTAAAAAAATGGAAAATCATGATCAATGTGGGAAAATCTGAAGCTATTCTGTTCACCAAAAAGAGGAGGATTGAAGATGTCATAAAAATGCATGATATAACCATCCCGTGGGCTAAGCAAGTAAAATACCTAGGAGTTATTTTGGATAGGAATCTCCCTTGGAACCCACACGTAACACAACTAGTTAGCAAGTTCCGAGGTGCTAAAGCTAAACTCACCCCCTTAATTGCTCGGAACTCAGTTTTATCTATAGATAACAAGTTACTATATAAAGCCATGTTGCATTCCATTATTACATGTGCCTGTCCTGTCTGGGGTTTTGCCAGCAATATTCATGTTCATAAGTTGCAAGTACTGCAAAACATCACTTTAAGACAAATCACGAACAGCGAATGGTACATCCGTAACGAAGATATTCACAGAGAGCTAAATGTTAAATTAGTAAAAACCTTTATGGCAAAAATTGCTAGAAAATTCTTTAGAAACTTGGAAAAAGTACAAAATGAAAGCATCCCTATGCTCAATTATGACATAAATGATCCACTCAACAGGAGAAGGCCAGGAGCAATTCTAAGAAACAACAGTTAAATTCTATATAATGATTTGAATATCTATCTAATTATTATACATGATATGTTTAAAATTAAATCTTCATATGTTTATCACTTTACTTTTTGCTAATCACTGATACTTGCCTAAGAAGTAAATACTGTAAAATTTTTCCAAGTCCCAAAAATATGTTTTAACCTATCAAAAGCTTTAGATTCTGTTACCCCCTCCCCCGTTTCGGCTCAACCTATCCCCTAAAAGTATGGCTCTGAATACCCGCCTCTCCCTTATGCCTGTCAATGAAACTGCTTGTCTCGCTTCTTTCTCTCCTCCTTAGTTACGCAGCACTCCTGAGGCTGAATAATTTCTTTAACTCAGTAATTCTTTGGGAAATTCTTCCACCGCTGTTTGAGAACACCCAGGGCATAGTAGAGTTTTATTCCTAGCCTAGCGGCAGCTCGATAATAACAACTAAGATTATGGACTGTATAAAAATCTCAACTGTATTATGCTTATCCTCTTACAACTACAATTGCCATTAATTCAACTACAATAGCCATTTTTCAACTTCAATTCCTACATACCTAAAGATTATGCTATGTTCAATTTTCAAAGTTATGCACACCGCCACAATAGCTTATACGCAGGGTAGGACCTCGCCCAGGAACCTGAAATGTGACTGCGTCACCTAATCTGATGGGCCCGAGGTCTTCCGCCCCTCTTACCACACCAACAGTTTCATGAGAGGACTTTTGGCTCTCTATTTATTTACGGACATGCCGCAAAGACACTATACATTTAGAAACATCCATGCTTTCTGAAGCCTGAAACTTCACAAATACGAATGGCTTCAAGAACTCATGTAACTATCCGATATATTTCAAAGATAAACAAACTCAGTTTAGTGTTACATAACTGTTCCATAACTGAGAAAATTCATTCTATGTTTAAAATGTTAGTTTCATTAATCTGTTAAATGTTAGTTTTCATTAATCTTATGTTGTAAAGAATGAAATAAAAAAACCGAAGACCCAAATTCTTGTCAGGAAAATCAGCTTCAGTATATAAACTAAGTTAAACAAAGCATAATATGCCATTTAAAAGAGCTTCCAAACATTATTCAAGCACTATTTGCCTAAAAGAAGTGAAAAAGGCAAACGGATTTTAAATAATTTCAGTGAAGATAATTATTCTCTGAAAAAGATATTTCTAACTTCATTAGTTGCAGTTTCTGAATTTGTGTTATTAAAATAATATTATTTTAAGACATATAGTGAGAATATTCGAGGAACGTGAAAGTATAGAATATAGGTTCTGAAGGAGAAGATTAGGAGTTCTTTACAATTATAATAATTTTACGAATTCTGCATATAGGTAATTTTAGTGAAGTTATGTTTAAAACTGCAGCATCTTCCGTATAATGTAACATGAAAATCTGAAGAATTGGAGCAGTGCTGGCAAAATACGATTACAGGGACAAGTTTTTTTAACATTAAGTAAATGGCTCTCTCGCTATATTGAAGGGATATCGTCAAGCTGCCAATGGTTTTGGCAACTACGTTTTGTCTCCAAATTTGGTCCCATTTGGTAAAATCTTAGCCCAGTACCAATATAACTAACTATAACTGGTACTGTAACTGAATAAGTGTAATTGATTCCTATACATCACTGTAACCGTATCCGGCCCTCATATGCCCTACAGTAATTTCGAAAGCTGGAAGGTACCAGAGTCCCTGTAAAACTATAACTGGCATTGTAATTGAATAAATGGAATTGATCCATATATGTACCTGTAACCGTATCCTGCCCTCATATGCCTTAGTAATTTCGAAAGGTGGAAGGTACTAGAGATTTCTCGACAACCAGGCGATAATTACATACGCCCAGTGTGAGCATCCATTCTCAGTTTTTCATCACAACCGACTTCGGAATAGTGAGATATTTCTGGTGAGCTTTGCTCTTTTACATGCTGTTTGCACTCAGTTGTTTTTAACGATCTCAGTAGTTTGATGTGTAACTGCTGATTGTGCTATGCGATACTGAGAAGAGCTGTATGAGTATTTTCGTAAAAAGTTCCAGAAATATGAAATGTTTCTATTGGTAAAAGAAATTTTATCAAGCTGCCATCTGTTCTGTATGCATTCAATCCATTAGGAACCCGTACGAACGCAACAATAAATTATTAAAAGGTACGCGAAAGGAAAAAAATTAGAAATGGCTACCCTAGATTATTTGGTAACAAGTAATTATTGATATAGGATATATAGGATAGAAAAGCATGTGCCCTTTTTGTTTTTCCTGAAGAAACTTAAATACTGAATTTAATGTCAAACTTATCTTTTACATGTTAGACTATAGTAATTATAATTCAAATGTAATTACAACTACAAGAAGACAATGATATTCCAATAGTAATTTTAACGGTTCCTAATAAGATAACTGTACGGTTTGTATTTGTAATTTAATTTGAATTTTATTTCACTTATAAATACATCCTAACTGCAGTACATTGTATCTGTAATTGCCGTAATTACAGTAACATTGTAACTGTAAATAAGTGTAGCTTTTTGATTCCAAGATGCAAATTCATTATGAGGTTAGGTTAGGTTATTTAATTATGGCAAAGCACACGAGGGCTATCTGCCTAAAGGGGAGGGATGCCTTCGTGGAGGACTTTCTAAGGGAAACTGGCTCGTATACACGTTACACATGGGGAAAACCACGAAAACGCCCATGCAGCCAGCCCGTTCGCGGGATTCGAACCTCGGACCGAACTACCAGTGTTCAGCGTCTTTACCGCTCGGCCGCTGGTGGGCCTGCAAATTCATTATTAATGAGACAAACGCAAATCTAAGCGGAATTCCAGACATATGTGCTCTTTTAATCGTGTAAAGTTCCAAATCTATAGCTTTACGTACTGTATAAATGCAGAACTTTGGATCCGCTGACTTGGAAAAAAATAAGAAAATACTGTTGCGTGCGTACGGGTTCGTTATGGATTGAATGCACAAGTCATAAAAAAGATTAACAAAAATTTATTCTTTTCACAAGAAATAAATCAAAATGCTGAATTATTTCTTCAGAAATATTCGCACAATATCACGATATCTCAAACGTTTAGCAAAAACTCAGTTCAAAACAGATAAAATAATTCTATCTCACAGCGAAATCGCTACAATCAATAACAGCATTAAGTAAACGAACAGCAGTTCGCTTTTTACAGTTACAACTACAACAACAACTGAGATGAGGTGTTTAAATTCGGCTTTTACAAGCTTTTTAATTATCACTGGAACAATGTCGATTTTTCTAGATTTTTCTGGATGGCAACAGTAATTACGACATATTTATTTATTAAACATTAAATGCACGCACTCTTTTATTTTTATTTTCATTTTTTTCCGACGTAGCTTTCTCTTCAAAAATCGTCTGCTTTGCACGGGGAAATAAAAAAGGAATTTTAATTACTATTCTAAATAAATAGCCAAATAAATATGAAATCCGTAACAACACTATGAGGCAGCTTTTGGCGTTAACTTGTGTCGTTTCGCTAAATTCACTCGTTATTTTACATAAATTACGACAGTTTGGGTTTTTCTTTAAATTGTTTTTTAAATCTTAAAATGTTTCTGTATGCATGCACACGTATTGGTAGTTTCTATTTTTGAAAAAGTGACATATTTTATGATAATTTGATATTTCGCTTTGATATAAGACCATGTGCCAGCTATTAATTCAGTTAAAATTTTCATAGTTCACCACTGTATGTAACCGATGCATGGTAACTATAAAAATGGATATTGACTATAAAGAGCGTATAAATCATTAACTTGAGTTTCCAAACGAAGTGAGAAAACATGTTGCAGTCTAAACGATGAAAACACGTTATTGCGTATGAAAACTCTAAACTATGAAGAAAACTGTGACCTCGAAATTCCTACTACGCAGTAACCGAAATGCGTGCAGGTGGTATGCCTGCTGTTTTTTTTTTTTTTTTTTTTTTTGTCTTTTATGAAATTAACTCTAGCTGAACAATGTTAAGCTGTTGAATAATATTTGAAAAAGCATACTAGTCTACAACTGGAAAACTGTCATAAAAAATGGCCATTGAAAATCCATCTGACAGATGTATTCGTGGCCTAAATACATGATACCGGAAATAAATGAGCTTTTATTTGTATAGTTATTGAATGCAATTTTTACTCTGACAACCTCACGGGCTCATTCGAATTTGGTATAAAAGCAGAAGACAGTTTTACAGGGTATAATAGAGAGGTATTTTGAAATATTGTGTTTAAAATGGACCGTGTCATGGACCTATTTTGTCGGCTCTTGCTGGCTACTCGTAAGTTTTTTACAAAAATAATGACATTAGCCACAAATGTGGGAATATTAATTTGCACGAAATTTCTTTAACTACACATGCAGTTGATCTGGTCTGTAGTATAAAATCATCTCTAAACTCCCCTTTTTTGTTTTTAAAATACTGATTAGAAATTGAAAACGAAGAAAATGTGATGTGATATTTTAGAAAATTGAATACTTTACGTGAATTTAAATTTGCTCTTTATATTAGTAAATAGTTAAAAGATGTATAGGAAATTTACTAGAGATTTTAAGCAATAGCTTGCAATATTTTCTTTCCAAATCCAATAGTTTTATTTATTTCTTTTGACATTTGGTGTCGAAAAAAATAATGTTTATTAGTTTTTCCGCTCCTGAAAGGGTAACATTCATTTGTTTATTAGAAGTCTTAGTTAAAACTAGCAGAAGTACCCGATGTCAGTTAAACTAGGAGAATAATCCATCTAACAACAGAGAGAAAGGTACCGCTGCTCTAATAACTGTGGAAAAAATACGATTCATAGTCATACATTTCTCAGTATGATGAGGTACGGAACCCGCAAAAAAATTTCGATAAAAAATAAGCTAATTCTCTCTCATTATATCAGCAACAACGGCCCGCAATTTTTAATGCTTTTCATCTTTCTAATCAAACGGTCGTAAAAGCTCAAGTTCCATCAATTATTTCACCTATGTTCAATTTTAATCCATTAAATGTGGCAAATAATTTATCATAATTGATCAGAAAGCAATAACGCGAACAAACAACAAGCACACAAACAGACATTCTTCTTTATATGTATTGAATTTGTTAAACTTACAACTTTTTGATTAAGAAACTTACGATTTAAAAGCGAACTGTAGCAACACTTTTCGAAATAAAGGATTTTTATCTTCAATGCAAGACACTGTTGCCAGTCGGAAAAATAAGAGCAAAAATTAGCGTTTTCAGTTTTTTTTATTTATATTTCGGTGGATTAAAATCGTACGAAGGTGGGAACAGTCGAAATGATATATGACGATTGGTATGAGTATATTTTGATAATACGCTTTTTAGCCGTATCCAAAGTTATTTTAATGAGTATTTCTCAAATATATCTAGGGATGTCATATTAGTGTATCATAATAACGCATGGAAACTACGATATGAAACAATTAATCGATAGTCTTAAGTATAACAACTGAAAATCTAAATTCACTTTCAGGAAAGGATATAAACTGTAAACTATAACTGTTTAGTGTAAGGTATAATAAGTACAAGGTGTGCTATTGATACACACTGAACGTTACGCCAATGCAATGAAGGCAGTTGTATCCGTATAAGCATAAAAACCCTTTTAAGTGCCTCAGATAATCGCACAGATCAGAAAGTTGATGCATTGTTGCACTGCGAAAAAAAAATCTGAAACATTTCTGATTTTGAATTACGTCCAAAGCGGTGTTTTTTTAAAGTTTTGTGGGTTACCTTTATTTATTAAATATCATGTTCTTCGCACTTAAACCATAAAATTCAGTTCAAGAGCAATATAGCAAAATAATTTTAAAATGAGCATATCTTTAGAATTTCCGATACACAGTTCCGAGGGCTGGAGATAAAAAGGGCTTTTTTTCTCGTAGAGTGTTGCCATTGCTCGCTTTTAAATCGTTGAGTTTGTTAATCAAAAATTCGTTAAAATTTTAGAAACTATGAAATAGATAATAAACCAAATTCCAAATTTGGGCTTCCAGATGCCCCTATTCGGGGTAGAAACGTACGGTTTTCAAAATGTAATGGTTGTAGGTAATGTTGTTTTATCACAATGCGAGAAACATACAAACATTCATGCAGATTCTTCATTATTTAATTTCTTTAAATATAATTAGGGCGATAATATTTGGTGGCAACAATTTGAAAAGTGAATCGGACATTTATAGTGAATCGACGCAAAATAGTCCCTCAGGGACAAAACCCCTTTGGGCTAAAAAAAAGGGGGGGAGACAGTTCTGTATTTCTCGTTCTATTGGGCCGATTGAGAAAATTCAAATTCCGTTTTTCATGTTTCGAGAGCGCGACTTAGGATATATATTAGATTTATATATAGCATTGTTTTAATATAAGTATGACACAAAATCGGCTCATTTTAAAACAACTCATTTTAGAATTATTTTGCGATATTGTCATTAAACTGAATTTTATGGTTTAAGTGCGAAGAACATGATATTTAATAAATAAAGGTAACACAAAATGTTGTAAAAACGCCGCTTTGGACGTAATTTAAACTCTGAATTTCAAATTCTGGAAGAAGGAATCAAGTAAGTTTAATAAAAAAATGAGATATTAATAAATATATAGCAAATCAATTAGCATGGAGGAGCTAAAATTTTGATAGCTAGTTTTTTAAAATCTCCTCGTGCGATTTTTACAAAACTTGGCAGTTTGGCATCATTTGAATCGTAAAATCGAAATATGGAAAATATTCGCATGTCATTTCAGAAAAAATCCGATTTTTTGTCAAAATATCTATATTAGAACACTGCTATATATAAATCATATCCTAAATTGCGCTTCCGAGACATGAAAAACACAAGTTGAATTTCGTTAATCGGCCCAGTAGAACGGGAGATATTGAACTGTCCCCCCCCCTTTTTTTTTCTTTCCGCAGAGTACATTAATGGAGGTGCTTGTTTGGCTTTGTGAGGTTATGCATAACAGTGTTGAGAGCATATGATGTTAAAATGCATTCACATTGAATACCTTTTATAGAAGGAACATGATGGAATGCGTGAAGGACGGTAGAGCGGTGGAACCATCCCTTTTAGTTAACTGGTATAGCACCGCGTCTGTTTCTATTAAAAAATATACGTAACGGGAAATACCCTAAATGGTGAAATATTTTTATATACATAGGTGAACTTATGTATTACATAGGTGAATTATTTATATATTCAGAATGTTCACGAAGACAGGTCAAAAGCTATATAAACCCTGCCTGTACGCGATTTAGCAGTTTTATCTTGAAGAATATCTTGAGTTCGTTGAGTTCAATAGTAGTGCTTTGAGTTCAGAGATTAGATTGAGAGCGATCGACCGAGTCGGAAACTGTACTTTAGTGCTTTGCCGTGAATCTCTCTTCACCGTTACAGCCTGAAGGCTGTGTTGCTCATTGTTTCAGCGTGTTTATCGTAGCTTTTTGACGGCTATAAACGTGTCTTCGGAACTCTCATGCGTAATACAGACGAATAAATTTTGTTTTGATTCTTCATAAAGTGTTATCATCAATAACTTAAAATCCACGAATGCCTAAAACTCAAAAATATGTTTAAAATCTGTATAGAATTCTCGGTTATATATTACATTAATTTTCACCTTTGCACGAAACATAATTAATAGAATGTTTACCATGCACATAACTTATCCTGATGTTCAATTTCAAACTTTTGGAGGTAGCAACAATAAATTTTCATTTCAGACTTTTTTTTTCTTCTACGCGGGTTTCGTGCGAGAAGATAAAAATGTCATTTCAGCTTTTCTTTTTTGTCATCGAAGAGAGTTTTTAAATCATTAATTACAAAAGGAAACTAATAATCAAAGCACGTGATAGGTCAGAAATGCATTGTTTCCGTATTAGACTGACTGAGTTTAAACTCCACTTAAATTTCCTTTACTCTTGGCCATCAAACATTTATGCTTCTTGCTTACAGAATAAAACTCTCTCACTATTTGCTTCAGAACAGACGTTCAAAAATGAAACTCCATATTTTAAAAACCGAAATAAATTCTGCATGAAACAGCAGTAACCGAAAACAGAGGGTCTTTTTAAGGCGGATGGAAAACATTTATTTCAGCTAGAAAAAAGAGGTATGATAAGTGGAATAATTCCGTTTCATAAACCATCGTAAAAATTCATTTTCTTCCGTGTCGTTCAGCATTTTCTTTAAGATGAAACACATGCTTTTAAAAATACTAGTCCCTTAAGTCATAAATCTATTTTATTAAAGGCTCACCAGCGGCCGAGCGGTAAAGACGCTGAACACTGGTAGTTCTGTCCGAGGTTCGAATCTCGCAAACGCGCTGGCTGCATGGGCGTTTTCGTGGTTTTCCCCATGTGTAACGTGTATACGAGCCAGTTTCCCTTAGGAAGTCCTCCACGAAGGCATCCCTCCCCTTAGGCAGATAGCCCTCGTGTGCTTTGTCATAATTGAATAACCTAACCTATTTTATTAAAATCTGTGATAGTAGTAGCATTGCAGTGAATTTAGGTATTTTTGAAAGCAGAAGAGGTGAAAAAGGAGAAATGTCCTGGGCCGCGACTCGAGCCACGGATCTCTCGAATACGCGCTGAGCGTGCTGACCACTACACCACAAAGGCATGCAAAGAAGGCGGAAGAAATACCTTATAGCATCACTTAGGATCTTCAGAGTTTAGAGAAGCGATTCTTAATCTGTGGATCGCGACCTCAAATGGGATCGACTAGCGAAGTGTTGGGTTGGGGTCTCAATTATTTCAACTAGATATATCGAAAATTAAGTGTCTGGACTCAACACATGTTGAAAACCTTCTAATGAGAGCCTTGTGTAATATAAATGTACTTAAAAAGTTATGTATAGGGGATACTTCTGTTCGTGTATTCAATATGGAAGTTTAATTCCATTTGAGCTGTTAATCAATTCCTATTGAATGAGTTTTCATTTAAGCTGCCAGAAGATTAAAATTACGGCACAAAAGATTTGCAATTAAGTAATAACAGCAATTAACAGGATTTATTTGGGCAGAAATAAACATTGACTGCCATAACAATTAATTAATTATTGTGAATCAAATTAATTAAATTATTATTAATTTAATTAATTAATAATAATTTAATTAATTAAATTAACAATAATTTACTTATAATTAATTGAGGTTAATTAAATTAAATGAATTAGTTATTTAAATTAAATTAATTAAATTAACTTAATTAAATTAAGGTTAACTAACAGTATTAAACAGCTTGCGCGTGCACTGGCTCCAATGGACCCGAGCGATTAAACAAATCTTTTCAAAGCACGTTTATTTCACGCAAGTTGTTGAGGTCTAGCGTAATCGTGTCTGAGGTCGATTTCTTCAT
Organism: Stegodyphus mimosarum; assembly: GCA_000611955.2. NCBI lineage: Eukaryota > Metazoa > Arthropoda > Arachnida > Araneae > Eresidae > Stegodyphus > Stegodyphus mimosarum. The sequence goes on along the minus strand of KK114124.1, from coordinate 141,364 downwards.
GTTTCCGAAGCTTTTTCGCTGGGGCTTTGAAAGGGTTTGGCTTGTCTTATATAATTACGGCAAATCCTCGAGTGCTATCCGCCTAAGGAAAGGGATGCTTTCATGAAGGACTTTCTAAGAAAAACTGGCTCATGTATACTGGCTTTGATTCGGAGTCTTGATTTTTGACTGGGGTCTTGATCGGATCGGGTCTTTTAGACCCAGCGCACCTATTCTTATTACTATTACATCGTTGATTTTTGATAGTATAGAAAGCGTCAAACATGTCACGTAATTTATCTTACAAGGAAGAAATGTTGCAAAAGTTACTACATGCATCAAATTGGCAAAAAATGAGGATGGAAGTGATCATGAATTTTTAGTTCACATGATACTGATTCGCAGAAACTGATATAGATTCTGAGGACGAGAGTGAGAATGTCATATTGTTTTTTTGGAAAAACATTATCAGAAAAGATAAAACAAGGAAAATGAAAAGAAAAAAAAGTTGCAGTGTTTGCCCAGCGAAAAAGGACAGAACACGAAAACGAGCTGCGCCAAATGTGAAAAATATATGCATTTGGAACACCCGACCACACTTTGTTCGATGTGCTTCTAACATTTGTTGTTGCATGTTTTTTTCTGTTTCCGGAGTACTTATAAAGAAAATAAAGAACGGATACAGTGTAAAGCTATACTTATTTCCTACGCTAATATATAATCCGATTTTTTATTCTTTTAATAAATTTTATTTCATAGAAGCATTTGGAAAAATTAATAATTTTAATGTACACATTTTTAAGTTTGATAATAAAATTTATTATTAGCATAGATCTAGCAGTTTTTCTGAAGAAATCAATATTTTCTTCAACAAGCACGAAACGGGTCTTTTCGGCCCAGCGCGCGCGCTCGTGTAACTCATATGAGCACGCGTTAAAATTGTGCGTGTAACTAGACTGGCGTGCAAAAATTAAGGATGAGACGGTTTTTTTTCAATATAACTTTGTACAAAAGCTTTCCAAATCAACACATTTAATACCGTAAGATCCCCAATACGTAAGGACATGAGTAATGTAAGCAACACTTACTAAAAGAGAAATCAGAGGGATAAAAAGAAGCTTTATTGAAAAAGTATCATGGAGCGCAATGCGACTGAAGGCCGAAACATCCCTGTGATGGGTGTCCAGCAAGAAACATCCGGTCTTTAATAGGGGGTTATGATCTCCCCTGACTGCTAGGGAGGTTTCACATCATTTGCGCATGCTGGATATGTGGTTGTTAACGAGTTGTTGAGACACTGCTGCTCGTTCCTCTTGTAGCACCAATCGCAGTTTCGAAATCGTTACTGGCGATAAGTTACGTGCTGCCACGGGTCTCTCTAGTACGTTCCGTGTATGCTTGACGGGATTTAGATCCAGAGACCTTGCCGACCAATCCATGTGTTCAATATCTTCACTCTCCAACAGCTCTTCGACAGTAACTGTGCGATGAGGTGGAGCGTTGTCGTCCATGAAGAGGAACTGAGGACCCATAGCCCTTGTGAAAAGACGCATGTAAGGAAGAAGAACCTCGTTACAATAGCAGTCCCAGGTGACGAACCTCCTTGGGAGATATGAAGGTCGGTCCGGCTACCAAGCATTATGTCTGCTCGAACGAGAACTCCGCGACCTCCAAAACAGTCCCTTTTGATGATGTTAAAGGGGTTATTGCGTGTGTGATGAGAATCGCTACTCAGACTGAATCTGCTCTCATCTGTAAAGAGTACTCGTCCCCATTCATTGTCTCTCCAATTCCGGTGTTTCCGGCACCACAGAGAACGCCTTCTCCGATGGGCAGGCGTTAGAGTTACACACCGTACAGGACGTCGTGCAAACAGACCACCACCGTGCAGTCTTCTGGCCACGGTAAAACGAGATATCGGTCGTCCAGTCGCCTGTGTCGTGTGTCTAGCGATTTCTCCCGCTGTCTGCCACCTGTTTCCTCTGGCCTGTAAGGCAATATACCGGTCATCTGCGGGTGTGGTTCCTCGTGGACGACCACTACTAAACCCCCGGATAGCTGTTCCTGTAGTTTGAAATTGTCTCCAAAGTCGTGAAACGATGCTGTGAGCAATTCCGAACTCTGCAGCCACACTTGTCACACTGCGGCCTTCCTCCAACTTCCCAATGATTCGACCTCGGGTAAAAGCATCCAGATGTCGTCTAACTGATTGATTATTCGCCATTTCTCGCTGAGGCAGCAACTCGGTGTGATTTTAACTGCTATACGGCGTGCAATCTCTTTGCCAGAAATACTGATCTTACACCGACCACATGCTTTATACTACTCAGACACTCCCCCATTACGTCTACCTGCATATCTGCGCATGTGCTACCGTACATCACCTTACTTAATCTCCTGATTGGTCTTTCTGTCCGCTCTGCCTCTTCGTTCAGCTGATATGCTAATTTTTCGACTTCGTCCTTAATTTTTGCACACCAGTGTAATATGAGCGCGTGTATGGAATAAAAGCACGTGTAAATCATATGAGCGCACGTCCTGGGTTAAAATTGTTTTTCGAGTTCGTTGAAGCTTGCAGAATACAGACAGAGTATTACTTATTTCCGTGCCATATTTCAGTTAATAAAAAAATTCTGAAGTAATTGAAAAATCTATAGCTTAAGAGCTTGCTAAATATCAGAAATCCTATAATTACTGAAAGTTGGAAGAGTTTAGTTGGAAGAGTATCCTCAGCATTGGAACAAATATTAGATTAGTACTTTTAAAAGAGCTGACAGAATTTCTTCGCTTACTACAAAGCGATAAAAATCACAAATATATCGTTTTTTGCAAATGTTATACTAACTCGCTCGTATTGATGCAAACTCCTTATCATGTAGTTTTTAATATTCTCAGGCGTAAAATGTTTTCTTTCAGATCACACTTTAGACGTACCAGCGATCACAAATTTCTCGGACCTCTGCGTGACAGCCATATGTGACAGAGGAGGTGATATTCGTTTTTATTTCATCAGTTGCTTTCCTTGTATTACTGAATAAGCTTTCTGGGTCACTTCTGGATCGAAACATTAGTTGTTTATAACCTTCTATATTTATAATATCTCAGATAAGCTTTGATTTACAAATACAGATATCTACAACGTTTTTTAATTTCACTCCAGTATTGCGGCATTAGAAACGTCTGGAGTTCAACCTCAAATTTACATAATAATAATAATAATAACTAAAACAACAACAATAATAGTAATAATAATAATAATAATAACTAAAACAACAGCAACAACAACAATAATAGTAATAATAATAATAATAATAACTAAAACAACAGCAACAACAGCAATAATAGTAATAATAATAATAATAACTAAAACAACAATAATAATAATAATAACAGCAAAAATAATAATTATAATAACAATAAAACAAAACTGAAAGCATTCAGATTTTAACGACTGCCTAAAATGATTTGTTAAGGTTTTTTTTGCTGCCATTCAGCTCGCAGTCTACCAATCTGCTATTACGCTCACTCCTGCTAACCAATTTCTTTTCACCTTTTTAGCTTTACTATTAAGTGTCGTTTTCTTCACACCTTCGCCATATACAGATCAGCAGCAAAATTACAAAAATCTTAAAAGCAGCGTATCAGCATATGTTTCATAATCCCGATGCAGTATTAAGTGCTGGCAAACATTTTTCTGTTTTTTTTTCAGTCTTTCTCAGTTCCTTATATAAATTTGCTTAGCAATGGCGGCTTGCAAAATATTTTTCTATCTTTTAATTATTAACGTTGTGTGTGTTAAATTTATACATTAAATATCACAATCTTCGCACTTAACGCTATTTAAAATTTGATTCAACAGCAAAATAACAAAGTATTTAAAAACACTTATTAGAATTGCGTAGAATTTTCCATAGATAATATTGCGCGCTGGCCAGGAAAATGTTTTCTTCCGTATAATGTTGCCACTGGTAACTTTCAAATCGTTAAGTTTTTTAATAAAAAAAATCATTTAAGTTTTATATACTATGAAATGTAAAATTCGAAATTTAAAATTCGGGCTTCCAGGTACACATGTTGGGGTGGAGGACTACGTTATTCAAAATTTGATGGCTCTATGTACTTTCGTTTTTCATAATGCGAGGAACACAATCTGTATGTACATACATACATGTAATTCTTCGTTCTTTAATACCTTTAAAAATAATATAGGACAATAATTTTTAGTGGCAACAGTCTGAAATGTGATACAGTCGTTTGCTGTGGACGAAGCAAAATGCCGTTTCGAGACTAATAAGCCATTTGTTCTAACGCTCTTTTGGGCAAATAATAATAGTGATAATAATAATAATAATAATACAAACTTGAACTCATATATTATTTGCTGTTGTTCCTTATAGATAATGCTTGTATGAGCAACACTTCTATAAAACGTAAATCTCTCTTTAAAAAAAATGTGAAATATAAAAATAGTATTCATAAATAAAAATAATAAAAACCTGAAGGCTTTTAGATTTTATATTACGCCGTTTTCTTAATGTTTTGTGTCTTACCTTTATTTATTAAATATCACGTTCTTCGCACTTAAACCATGAAATTCAATTCAAGAGCAAGACCACAAAATGTTTTAAAAACAGCATACCTTTAGAATTTCCGATATACAGTCTCGGGCGCTGGAGATAAAAGGGTTTTATTTTTCCGTACAGTGTGGTCATTGCTCGCTTTGAAATCGTAGAGTTTGTTAATAAAAAATAGTAAACGTTTTGCAAAATATGAAATAGATAACAAAACAAATTCCAAATTTGGATTTCCAGATGTCCTTATTCGAAATACGTTATTCAAAATTTGATGTCCCTAGGTACCATTGGTTTTTCACAGTGCAAGAAACGTATTACATTCATACAGATTCTTCATTATTTAATTTGTTTAAATATTCTGCCGTCTGTAATATTTGGTGGCAACAATTTTAAAAGTGAAACACCATTTATAGTGAACCAACACAAAATGACAAAACGAAATTAATAGCCCTCCTGGGCAAATTGCCCCTTTGAGCTAATAAAACAATAAACAGAAAAAACTGAAAGCTTTCAGATTTTATATTATGCCCAAAGGGGCATTTTTTTTTCATTTACACACCTATACGCATTTCGAGAGCATTTGGGCTAGTGTTCATTTGTTTAAAAATATTTGAAAATAACATGTCTTTAGAATTTCCGATATACAATCGCGCACGCTGGAGAAAAAAATGTTTTTTTTCGTACAGGGTTGCCATTGCTCTTACGCAGCTACTTGAAAAATAGAACTTTTCAGATTAAAATCAACCATACTCTTTCATCCAGGAAAAGAATTAGAAGTGGTATGCCTCAGGGCAGTGCACTGGTACCTTACTACTTTGCAATATTCATTAATGACATGCCACATCCATTAAATGCCAATATTTTCTTATATGCAGATGACACGACAATTTTATCCAACTCTGCAGAGACTCTACAGCCTCAATTTGCTATTAGCAAACTGGAAACCTCTGTTAATAGCCCATTTTTGCAAAATTTGGAAGCTTAGAATAAATCCCACCAAAAGTCATATCTTTCTTTTTAGAAGGTACAAGAAATACACTCATGTTAAATAAGTTCCTGTAACATAAAGATTAGTGATCAACCCATCCCTGTTGTTACGGACTCCAAACTTCTGTTCAAGGAGCAAACAGAAAATGCTCTAAGAAAAGCCACAGTTGCTAAAATTGCACTTAAACAAATCATAATAAGAAATGCAAAATTGCATGTTCATCTTAAGAAAAGAATTTACATTTCACTAATTCGACCAATTCTGCTTTATGCAATACCCACTTGGGTAACTGTTTGCAAGATACAAAGAAAAAAGCTTCAAATTTTTCAAAATAAGATAATTAGAGAAATAATCAATGCGTCCTGGTTCATAAGAAATTTGCAAATCCACCAAGAACTCAAAGTAAAACCAATAGCTGACCAAATCCTTTCTACCAGCCACAATTTCTATACAATAATAGAAAATTCTAAATATCAATATATTAAGGATCTCATCAACTATGATCCTAGATTAGAAATTGCAGCAAAAAGCCCACGCTCAGTCTTCCATAATAGCAAATGGTGATTATTTCAGTGAATGTTTTGTAAATATTGTAAATATGAATTTTGCGTAACTTATTTTGACAAAGATGAATTTTGTGTTACTGTGGCAAAGTGTGTTAAGTTGAACCTCTATCTAATATTATCTTTGTTTAACTAATTTAGAAAATTGCATATGGCAACAGTGAACAATGTTTACATTTTCGTTTTGAGCAAAGCTGTATATTTTAAGTGCGTTCTTTTTTATGAGAGAGTGAGAAAAATGGCTTCGAGTTGCATTTCATGTGTATTAGATAATTAATGAGTATTATCTTACGCCATTTATATATTTTAAGTGCTGTATAGCGATAATTAAACTTCAGCTGTCAATTATTAGACTTGTAAATAAACTGTTTGTGATGTAACGAGATGTTTCATTGAATAACTGTTTACACTCATTTCCATTACTGATTCTTCTGATGTTCGAAGTCAAAACGAGACATCATGGCGTCCGAGGACATGACGCGGCTGCTTTTTACGAGTGAGTGAAAAATATTTTTATATTTTGTTTTTACTCTTTATTCATTATGGAAACTGTATTGAAAGATAGAAAACAACTTAGAAGGTTGTTTACTCGAGCATGTAATTCTTTTGATGAGGAAGAAATTAACCTGAATTACGTTGAGAAAATTAATAAATTAAAGCTAATTGAAGAGAAAGCTTTATTAATGATAGCATGTGAAGAGAAATATAAACAACTGTTGTATTCTGAAAATACTTCCGATTCCGAAATAGAGAAAGTGGTAGATGAGTCAGAAACATATATTGATCGCTGGAGATCTTTTAAACAGAAGTTAGAAACATTAGTGGGTAAACAATTATCTTCTAAGAATGAAAGTTTGACTGTCATTTCGCAGACGAACACTTTATTGCATTATCCAAAAATAAAATTACCTACTTTTGACGGTAATGTAAGAAATTGGCTCTACTTTTGGGGCAATTCAAAAAAATTGATGAGGACATTAATATTGATTTTCACGATAAATTTTCGTATTTATCTCAAGCAATGGAAAAAGGCAGTCCTGCCGAAGAATTAATTAAGAGTTTTCCCCCAGGTGGTGATAGTTATGGAAAAGCTTTAAAACAGCTAAAAATTCGTTTTGGTAGAGAAGAATTATTGATTCAAGTATACGTCAGAGATTTATTAGCATTAGTTCTTCAAAAACAGAACTGTCCTAAAAATTCATTAAGAAAATTGTTTGATCAACTTGAGAGTAAACTCCGTTCACTTGAACTATTAGGGGTTACTAGGGAGAAATATGCTGCCATGTTATTTCCTCTAGTTGAATCATCGTTACCTGAAGAAACTCTTGTTGCTTGGGAGCGCTATAAATCTGCTCATCGAAGAGTTCGAGAGGTGAGTCCGGATGAGTCAGATCAGGGTAAAACTATAATTGAGAAAAGTGATTTAGAGTGTATTTTAGAATTTTTACAAAATGAAGTTGAGGCTGGGGAGAGTATTTTTCGAGCCTCTCGGGGTTTCAATACTTCGGGGTCAAAACCGGAAGAAAAATATAGTAATTTTTCCAATGAGAAAAAAGGGATCGATAAAAAATTTAAGAGTGGAAACTTTTCAAATGTGCATAGTGCGACAGATCGTCTAACTTCATCTCAAGTGTCAAAACAGTGCATATTCTGTTCTAATTCGCATTATTCAGGAGATTATCTAAAAGCAAGAAAAATACCTTTAAGTCAGAGAGAGTCACTTGTTCAACAATCTCACAAGTGTTTTTTATGTTTAAACTCTGGACACTCAGTTAAGGACTGTAACTTGAAAGCTGGTTGCTTGTGTTGTGGTAAAAAACATCATATTCTTCTATGTAGGAAAATGCACCAAACAACTGTGCCCAAAAATGAGGAATCATCCGAAGTTGAAAAGAAAACTGAGATTAGTGCTGAAGTGGATCAGGCTCTTTCTAACTTATCTTCGACTCCAGACGTAATGCTGCAAACATTCAAAGTTATAATTAGAGGTAATGGGAAAAAACGTGTCGCAAGAGCTATTATTGATACAGCTTCACAGCGATCGTATCTGTTACGAAGTACAGCTCAAGAAATGAACTATGAACCTCAGAATTGTGAATATTTGCAGCACTCTTTATTTGGAGGGAAAAATTCAGGGGTATGCAAGCACGATGTATACACTTTGTATTTATCAAGTGTGCACGGGAATTATAATTGTAACTTTAAAGTTCTTAGTCAACAAATTATTTGCAAGTCAGTGCCACCTATTGTCAACAAACTTTGTCTTAAGGAGTTAGCTGCTTATAATATAAATATTGTGGATGATTGTGAAGATCCTATTGAAATCCTTATTGGGGCTGATGTAGCTGGAAAACTTATGACAGGTGGTCGTCGTGAGATACCTTGTGGTCTCGTAGCCATAGAAACAAAACTTGGATGGTCAGTTATGGGACGAATGCCCAATACTTCGAGAAGCGAGTGTACCTCATCATTATTAGTTACGTCCTTGTTGTCTACAGTGGAGACGATAACAGATTTATGGACCTTGGACACACTTGGCATTACTGACCCATCAGTCAAGAAAAGCCAGATGGAACTGCAAGAAGCTGCTCGATTACATTTCCTAAATACAGTCCATGTAGTAGATAATCGTTTTGAGGTTGATTTGCCCTGGTTGGAAGATCATCCACCACTGCCAGATTATTTTGATTTAGCCGAGAGGAGACTGAACAAAACTGTTAAACGTCTTAAAACGGTGTCCAATTATGAAGCTTATGAAAATGTTTTTAAGGAATGGCTTGAAGAGGGAGTAATTGAAGAAGTTCCTAAAATTGATCAAGCTCAAGCTCTTTACCTTCCTCATAGAGAAGTTATCAAAGAGAATAGTACTACAAAACTCAGACCGATGTTCGATGCTTCGGCCAAAGTAAAGGGGTTTCCTAGTCTTAATGATTGCTTAGAAAAAGGTCCGAATCTAATAGAGCAGATTCCAAGTATTTTAACACGATTTCGAAAAGAGGAGATAGGTGTTATTGCTGATATACGAAGAGCCTTTCTACAAATAAGTGTTTCACCCACTGATAGAGATTTTTTGAGGTTCTTGTGGATTGATAGTGATGGTCAGTTGAAAGACTACAGGCACTGTCGTGTAGTTTTTGGTGTAGCAAGCAGCCCTTTTCTTCTAAACTCTACTATTCAGCTTCATTTACAAACTGTTTTAGAGAAAATAGAAACTGGTGAATCCTCATATCCAAAAGGTATCGTTCAAAAACTTATGCATAGTTTCTATGTTGACAACTGTGTCAGTTGTGTGACAAATGAAAATGAACTCAATCTTTTTATGAATGTATCAACTGAAGTAATGGCTGAGAGAAAATTTCAGCTTAGAGGGTGGGAGTTCAATGATATTAATGATGATGCTTCTGCTGATACGAATGTGCTCGGTTTAATATGGAATAAACAATCTTACACTCTACGAATAAATACTGGTAGTATAAAAGAGTTATGTTTTGAAAAAGTAACTAAGCGGTTAATCTTAGCTACAGCTCATAGATTGTTTGATCCGCTTGGTATATATTGTCCTGTCATCCTTATGCCTAAATTATTGCTTCAAGAAACGTGGAAGCAGAAGATAACATGGGATGAAGAAGTTGGTACCTGTACGAGAACTGCATTTTTAAAATGGCTGAGAGACATTGACTATCTAGAGAAGATCCGTTTTCCCAGATATTTCGGTTCAAGGAATACAAGTGAAAATACTTCAGTACATATTTTCTGTGATGCCAGTAAGCATGCTTACGCCGTGGCCGCTTTTATCCGAGTAAAAACTTTTGATTCTGTTAAAGTACAGCTAATACAAGCCAGGAGTAGAGTTGCACCAACGGGAAAAGAAGAAACTACTATCGCGAGACTGGAATTACTTGCAGCTACTATAGCATCACGACTTTCGTCCTCAATTTTATCTGAGATACAGAGTGAAGAAGTTTACTTCTGGACTGATTCTTCTGCTGTCTTAGCTTGGATAACGAGAGAAGAAGCCTGGAGTGTCTTTGTCCAGAATAGAGTAAAAGAAATAAGAAGACTAACAAATAAAAATTTATGGAGACATATTCCGGGATGTATGAATTCGGCTGATCTCCCGAGCAGAAGTTGTTCAGCTCTAAATTTGTTGAAATCTAACTGGTTGCTAGGTCCAAGTTGGCTCTACTTGCCTGAAGAAAATTGGCCAAAAGGCGACTTAAATTTAGATGAGAGTGAGATTTTTAGAGAGAAGAAAAAGGGAATAGTTTCATCTGTAACAAAATGTTTAGTTTCTACATGCTTGGTTATTAAGAGAGATTGGTATTATAGATATTTTTCCAAGTACAAAAAGATAGTTAATCTAATTGCCTGGATCCTAAGATTCGCCTACAATTGTCGATCTGAACAAATTGAGAGAAAACATGGAAACCTTGATTCTGATGAAATTTTTGAGGCTGAGAAGGTATTGATTAAAATGGTTCAAGAAGACTCTTTTGTGAATGAAAAAGACGAGAAATTAAAAACTTTAGGAGTATTCAAGGATGAAAGTGGAATCCTTAGACTGAAAACTAAACTTACCTTTCGTGAGGATACGGAAGAATTTAAAATGCCAGCTGTTCTTCCATCCAATCATGAGGTTGTCAAGAGATTAGTGCGATATTATCACGAGAAAAATGCACACGCTGGTACGCAAATTTTGATAAATATTCTACGAGAGAGATTTTGGATTCTGAACGCTCGTAAAACTGTGAGATCTCTCATTAATCAATGCACAGTGTGTAGGAGATTTTCTGCAAAAAACC